>PKRV01003802.1:1020677-1048708 GCA_003709505.1 Hyphantria cunea
GGGCTTGTGGACGTCCTACACTATATTGCCGAGACGCGGTCTCCACTCAAGAACTCGTTTAGCCCGACGGTTATCGGTTCTTCGGCAAATGTGGCCAGCCCACTGCCACTTCAGCTTGCTAATCCTGTGGGCTACGTCGATGACCCTGGTTCTTTGTCGGATCACCTCGTTTCTAATGCGATCCCTTAGAGAAACGCCGAGCATATACCTCTCCGTTGCACGCTGAGCGACTTTAAACTTATGGACCAGTCGAACCGTAAGTGTCCACGTTTCGGCTCCGTAAGTCATTACGGCTAGGACGCACGCGTTGAAGACTTTCGTCTTTAGGCACTGTGGGATCGATGATGAGAAGACCCGACGAAGTTTCCCAAACGCTGCCCAACCCAGCTGGATTCTTCTGTTCACCTCGTCCTCAAAGCTGTTTCTACCTAACTACAAAGCCTGCCCGAGGTATACATATTTTTGAACAACTTCGAGAACGGCACCGTGTACTGCAACCGGTTCCGGTAGTACATGTTCATTGAACATGTACTGTACAGTCGGCACCATATTTATGCTTCCATTACTACGTTTCATGTGTAATTCATAACAGGAGTTTTTAATAATATACATAAAACTTCTTTGTTATAATTAACTTCCATTAATATGTCACGATTGTATTGTTAATTGTTATCAAATTATAGCTGATATAGCTGACCAATCAATCACACAACGCCATCTAGTCCCAAACTAAGCAGAGCTTGTACTATGGGTACTAGACAACTGATATTAATACTTATATACTTTTTTTTTTTTTGTAAATTCATACATATTATACATAGAAAACACCCAAACTCCGAAACAAACATTTGCAGATCATACAAACATTTGGTCCGACTCAGGAATCGAACCCGAGACCTCTTGCACAGCAGTCGCATTCGCTACCACTACGCCACAGAGTCAGTCAAAATGAAAAAATGAAATGATTATTAAGTCCACAGAAGTACTTCTAGTCACTATGTTAATTACTATACAAAGCAATTTTTAAGCAAATACACGGTCGGTATACTCCTTGACAACTGTGATTCAAAATAAGTTTTTTTTTATATATACCTGAATTCGCCGCGTGTTTCTCAGGCATGGATAGGTTTTTCGTTCGATACGGACCCTCAATCCACCTCTCTCCAACACCCCGGGCTGGCGACAGGAAACTGGGGCTGCGGGGCCTTCGGTGGCACTCCGCACCTCAAGAGCCTGCTGCAGCTCATGGCCTGCGCCGAGGCCCGCAGGCCCATGGCCTACTACACCTTCAACGATGACACCTTGAGGGACGATATCATCAATATGTACAACCTACTCGTTAGACACAATGTAACCGTAGGTAAGTAGTACTACTAGTGTTCGTGTGATGAATCATTCTGTGGTGTCCTTATAGCCGACATAGGGATCTAACTATGCAGAGTAGCGGCATTGCAAAGATAAAGAGAACTTGATACAACTCCCCCTTTTTACGTGTGGTAACCCCCTCGGACCGTCACCCCACCGGGACTTGCGACAGGGTGATGTTTCTGTAGGCCCTGTTATTTCACGGGCCTCGTCGCGGGCCGCCCCCCGGCGCCTCAATAGTTGTCAACTCGGTCCTCGTACCGGTTCGGGCCCAGATGAGGTATCTGGGCCTGATCCTCGACGGTAGGTGGCTCTTCGACGAGCACTTCCGACAGCTTGCTCCCAAGCTGGTCGACACTGCCTCCGCCCTAGGGCGACTTTTGCCCAATCTGGGTGGAGCCAGTGTCGCGACGAGATGCCTCTTCACGGGGGTGGTCCGGTCGATGGCGCTGTACGGCGCACCGGTGTGGGCGTCGGCTCTGACCGCCCAGAATAAGGCGCGCCTCTGGCGCCCTCAGAGGGTATTGGCGGTCAGAGCCATACGCGGATACCGCACGGTGTCGACCGAGGCGGCGTGCGCCTTGGCCGGTACACCCCCGTGGGATTTGGAGGCGGAAGTGCTCGCCGAAGTTTATCGACGGGTGGCTGAATTCCGGGCGGAGAGTGGCATGCGCCCTCCGCCCGAAGAGGTACGCGAGTGGCGTGAAGCCGCCCGTCGAGCCACTATGGTTCGTTGGTCGTCGCGGCTGGAGGCTCCACGTGCTGGCTTCGCCACCGTGGAGGCGCTCCAGCCCGTCATCCTCGAGTGGGCAGGGCGGCAGCACGGGACCCTTTCCTTCCGACTGACGCAGGTGCTTTCCGGGCACGGTTGCTTCGGGAAGTACCTGCACTCGGTCGCGCGGAGGGAATTGAGTCCCGCCTGCCACCACTGCGACTGCAGTGAGGACTCGGCCCAGCACACGCTGGCCGCGTGCCCCGCTTGGGCGCCGCAGCGTCGGGCCCTCACTGCAGTCATCGGAGGAGATCTCTCGCTGCCGGCCGTCGTACGCTCCATGGCCGGCGGCGAGAGCAGTTTTACCGCGGTCGCGACCTTCTGCGAGGAAGTCATCTCGCAGAAGGAGGCGGCGGAGAAGGCCCGAGAGGACGATCTCCACTCGGACCCGATCCGCCGCCGGCGAACCGGGCGGCGGAGGCGCGCCTACCAGCGCCTCATGCCGCCCTGAGTGTGGCCTCGGATGGGCGGGACGGGTTTTCCCCCCCATCCGCTTAGAGGCCACCCGCGAGGGGGGGCGACGTAATGCGTGTGCCGTACGTCGCCCACCTTGAGAGTTTTAAAATCGGAGACGGAGCCCGCTTCAGTGCGGGCTGGCGCTGGGAGGGGTCCGGATGGCGTAAGAAAGCGGTTCCTGGATCCCTCCCTTCTCAGGCGCAGAGTGGCACACCGTGGTGGTTTAGTGGGTAGTCTGGCTGGTGTCAGTCAGGAGTCCCACACGAAGCGAAGCCCCTGTACCCGCAGGGGGGGAGCGAAGTGCGTAAAGGCATTCCACCACGTCAAAAAAAAAAAAAAAAAAGGGTGATGTTTCGGAATTGGACCGAACTTATAACTACATGGTTTGCCAGCTGTGTGTGTGTGTGTGTGTGACTGTATGATAACCAGAAGTATGATGGTCATTAGAGCCAAGCATACACTGGCACGACTCTAGTAAATAGCACTTTACAATAAACTTGTAAAAGTTTTTCATTAAGGAGGAGTAAGTATCCGAGAGTGACGGCAGTACCGTAAAATAAGTATAACCCCTATAGCCTAAGAGTCGAGTGTACCTTATGTTCTATTAATTTATATATTTTCTGCAGGTCAACTGTACAAGCACATAATAAATTTCTCCGAGAACCAACAGAATGTAGTCAAAGGTCGATTGCACGCGTACTTAGAACAAGTTCTGAAAGGAATCAAACCTACCTCACCTAGCCATGAAGATAATAAGATGGAGACAGTGAGTATTCCTATATGTTGATTCAATGGAATGTGTAACATAGTTTTCTCTAACCTCCTTGACCTGACATTTGACCTTTTGACAGTTAAACAAAAACATACTTTGATGCCATCTAGTGAAGATACATAGAACTACGGAGTAACTGCTAATTCTGTATCTCGATATCAAAATTATTCTCTTGGTTTCATTACGATTAGCATAGTATACAACTTTAACCTTACCGATTCCTTTGAATTTGGTTTTTCGAACGAAAGTTTCAATATAAACTAGCAACCCGCCCCGGTTTTGTACGGGTTCATTATAGAAAATAAAATAGCTTTTGTTATTATTTTTTTCGACTTTTTTTGTATTTTAGCCGATATATGCAAAAAATTTACAGATTATAAACGAAAATCTTCCTCAAGAATCACTCTATAAGTTAAAACCGCATGAAAATCCGTCCCTTTGAGTTTATCGCGAACAGACAGACACGCGGCGAAGGACTTTTTTTTATTATTCCCAGTTACATTTGCGTATTAGTATCACAGCTCTGCTATTTATCCATGTCAGTTTTCATCTTTCTGCTTTTTATTGTTTTTTGTGACTTCTCACTTCAATATTTATTTTGGTGGAGACAAATTCGGCCAATATAAAATTCAACCAAGTTGTTCTTGAATTATACACGATTTAAGTAACCCGTTTTATCTGTTTTCTTGGTTTCAGCGTACAGAAATAACACAAGAAACTGTTTTAGAAATTGAAAGTACTCTCAAGGATTCTCCCGACCTTTTCTCAGAAGAGGAAATGGACCAAAGTTTATTAGACGCTGCAATAAAAATGGAAGAGGTGAACACACAATCGAACAGTATTACAGATAAACAAACGAACATACAAGCTAATAACAAAGCTGAATTAAGCAGTTGTAAAGCTCGTCAGCCTACTTTTGAAATTAAACGGAAAATTGAAGATAGTCCTTGTTCGTTGGTTTCGAATAAATTGCTTGCTACAAACAAGCCTACAAGCAAACAAGACAACGAGAAATCTGAAGAAACTAATTCAGAAAATGTACTTTCTTTGCTTGATACCATTCAGAGAATGGAAGAAGGTACAATGCCGCCTGCCAGTGTTACTCCGGAAAAACAAAACAAAAGTGCAAAAACTGAAGAAAATACTTCAGATACACGGCAATCTTTATTTGACACTGTGACGAAAATGGATGAAGATTCAAATTCCAGTGTTTCAAGTCCATTACTGGGCAATCAGAGTAAGAATGTTACTCTTAACAATAGTAGCTTCTCAAGGGAAAGTAGACAAAAGTCTAGTCCAATGAAGAAGAAAGCGACAAAGAAGATCACAGACTATTTTAGTAAAAAATCCACTTGATGCTTGTTTTGTTGTTATGATATCAATTCCTAATTGAATTGTAAATCATTGTTTTAGATGTAATATTATTATTACTTTTTATTCGACTTGAAATAAGGAGTTTGGCTGAATATTTGTTACTTTAATTTACTCAACTCATTCATGATTGGATTGATTTGGAATTTTTTTTTTATAAGAGCTCTAATCGTTTGTTCCCATTCATATTTGATAAATTCAACCCTGGGTATTAAATAGAAATTAATAATTATTTACAATTCACCAGTATTTATTAATTTATTTAAATGTACGTGTTAATATTATACGAAATTCTATAGCTTAGTTTCTTAGAACTACCCACTACGCTGAAAAATGGTATCCATTATTCTTAAAATTTTAATGAACAATTTTTTTTTCATTTGATCTCGTACAGCAACACATGTATTTAAGCACAATTGTGCTAGTATCGGCATCTATTTCATTTTGTACTGCATTTACGTTTATGTACCTTATACATGTTAAGTTGGTATGTGCTTATAATTAATCTTATCAATTTTTTTATGTGCTGCTATTACAAGTTATACTACATCATTGTATTTTATTTCTTTTTGGTATATGTAGCCAGAGGGTGAGTTCGATTCCCACATGGGACCGACAGTTTGTGTGATCGTTACATAAATGTTTGTGAAGTCAGTTAGATAATTTTCTAATGCGGATATGTCTTTTTAGGAGAAAAAAGTGTGTCCGAGCTTCTTTTCTTTTTCTACTTTCTTTTTAAAAAAAGAAAACTCTCGCATTAGGAATATACATTCCTGTGTCACTGGGATCTTTATTTATTTATCTTCATTGCGTACATATTATATATTTTGTACTAAATAAAATGAGTGACAAAAAGGATTACTACAACAATTGGCGGTCTTATCGCTCACGGCGATCTCTTCCAGACAACCATTACAAACATACATGAAACGGACACAAAGTACACCCAGACTTAGAGCAACAATTTATGGATCACACAAAGTGTTGTCCTAAGTAGGATTTGAACCCACAACATTTGGCGCAGTAGGAAGTGGTGTTGCGACCACTGAAACCACTAGGCCAAACATGTAGTCAAAAACCGCTGGAGTTTACGACACATTACAAGCTTCTTCGCATTTGTACTTACCGCACTTATACTGCGTCGAACGAAACGCGTAAACGTCATGAAGTTCGCGGCGCTTATGTCTTCTTCTTCTTTTGATGATATGGCAATCAGCGGGATCAGCTATTTCTGCCAATGTCAAGTATTTCAAGTCTTCAATTCTAAGTCTTCGAGTCTTTAAGTCTTCGTCGTGATGGAATTAATGATAAAAAATATAAAAAATGTGGATGACATGAAATGGGGACCGTCTTTCGCAAAAAAAAAACGATCTCCGGCGCTTATGTCATTTTCTCACGAGAAAACCATCCCTAACAATAAGCGTTCTACCGCTTTTTGTTTTAATAGTTTGTTAGATGACATAAGTATTGAATAAGCTCTTCAGAGAACTCCATAATGTTAGCATTCGATTTAACTATTCATAAAATTATCATACCACGAGCTAAATATGAAAATCATTTTATAAGGAGTAAACTCCAAAGGAGGAGGAGGTGCTCATAGCCCAGTTGCACTAGGTAATTAGAAACGATCACCGAGGGTAAGCAACGACTGTGCGGTCAATAATGGTGACAGCTGGTGACATTTTACCATGAGCGTCACCGTGATCCGGAGGTCACGTTAATCAGTCGGTCCTGGTTGGTATCATAGTCGTGAAGCTTAGTAGGAGGCCTTTAGTAGGCTTAAAACATCCAACGGTAAGATAAAGTAGCACTCGGCTAGCGTGGGAATGTATGGCTTTTACCGTCTTCTGTGAGGAAATCCGGGCCGAGCAGTGGGACATTATGGGTTGTTGATGATGAACGAAACTCCAAATAACATCGGCCGCTGGGTCACAATATGTCAGGCGTAGTCAACTCGCCTCATTACAGTATACACATTTTGTGCTTTGGGAATATAATAACCCGTCCATATTCAGCTACACGTGATCTCTAATAAAATCAAATCAAAATAATTTATTCAAATAAGATACTAAGTGACATTTATGAACGTTAAATTGAAGCTACAGATAAAAAGTTAGTATTTATTCTATTCGTTGAAAGAACTACTATTGCGCAAAGCAAGATTAGTAGTTTACTAGAAAGTTCACTGTGTCTTCGTTAGATGGCGCTGCAGTTAGCCTGTTTGTTTTTTCGATATATTCTTTTCAATTGAGGTAGAAGCACAGTGGTTGTAAGATAATTTGCTATTTTTAAATAAATATCATTACGTTCTTTTGTTTAGTGATATTTAAAGTTTTGTAAAACTGATGTTGTACCAGATGCCAATGTGAATATTAGTACTGTAGATGAAATAAAACACACACGATAATATAATTAAAATTATTTATTATCCTTCATCATATCTCTAGCATACTAAACGTAATAAGTGTATAATAATAAATAATTGAATAGTAATTTAGTTTCGAAAATTTCAGCAATATACATATTAATAACTCGATAATAGGTTTTAAAGTTTAATTAAATAAATTATGACATGCAAAGTAGGCGAATTATTATTGTTATTAGTTCCATAATAACAGGTATCTATTAACATATCCCGTAATTTGCTAAAACTGTTACTCTATACACTAATAATAAGTTAATAAATATAAATAATAAAATTAAAATTGTATCATTAACTAGCGACTTCAAAAAAGTGATAACACTCTTTATTTTATAACTCTTTGGCGAACTATAACAATATATGAGAATAAATATTTCAATAGCTAGCTATTTGCACTGAGCTCTTCACAGTTTCATCGGAACATAATGATGATATTGACGATACAATCATATTCACATGATTACAAAACCCGCCGCACACGAGTCAACGATTTCTCTACAAATATTTGCTACCTACAATAGTATATTACACATGCATACTATAACACTCTTCTCTCACACAGTTATAAGATTTTATACAGGAAAGTGTGATACTAAAATTTCGGTTAGGTATATCCTACACAAAGAGCAAAATGGATTAATAATAAAAATATCACCGAATCACAGCATGTTGGATAAAATGATGGCTCATATCAGGGACCCAAGTGATACCAAGTTGGCTATTAAAAGGCAAAGCCTGTATGAAGGTTTTCAGATCTACCGTCCTGTATCGTATACTGACCTAGAAAAAGAATCGAAGAACTAGGATCCACTAGACGAGAAATAAACAGGAGGTGGATTAAACTTGAAGCAAGCAATAGACTATCGATTATCGTATAGACATCATTGATAACTATGAAAAAAAATGTGGTACAGAGAATTTTATGACAGATTAGTGGATAGAATATTGAAAAATGTTACGAACAACAGAGTAGCATAAATGAAACAAACAATCTCAAATGAAATAGAGAGGAGTAGGCAGATGATGAGATATACTAGTATCATTGAGTGCACTAAATTACGAACGTTGTAGATATAATTTTAGTTACCGTGTGTGACGGGCTTTAGGCATGAAACAACAATTTCAACGGTTTTCATACAAAAATTACGTAGCAATTATATTAATTCAATAGTAGCAATTGTTGCTATCCAGTCATTAATTGAAATATGTTATTCGCATGCCTTCAACTGTATTTATATCTCAGCAACCGTAACGATAATTTAAACAATAAATTTATCTAAGTTATTACTTGTAACTAACTGGTTTTAATATAACAAGTTAGGGCCGGGTAGTTAGTGTTCAGAAAAAAACTATGTATATTTTTTAGTTATCTATCGTTACTTTAACGGTATTGAGTTCTATCGAAAGATAACTCAACAATCTGTCGATGTCTCTAGATCAAAAAATCAATTTAAAAATAAAAAACATTAATATTAATTTACAAATTGAACTTTGTGAGATCAAATCAAAGACGCGTTAACCAACAAAAACGAAAACAACTTTGTGAGACAAAGATGGATATAATTATATTTTTAAAATTACATAAACAAAACAATGAAACGTATTTACATTATGATTTATCTATGGGCACCGACAGATATTCGACCTAAATCTAATTTAATAAATAAAAATCATATATGAATATAAAACTAACATGGAAATTAACATATTATGGCATCAATATTGTACAATTTGGTGGCGCAATTATAGTAAGGGCTCATATACACTAGCTACGTGACCATAGATTTCATCGTCAATAGGTAAACTCTTTATTCAGTGGCCATTGCAATACCATAAAAGCAAATAGCATAAAGTTAAAATATGATTAAATAGGCTCTCGATATATCTCTATTCATTGGTTCAATTATAACATTACAAATACCTTGAACGTCTTAATCGCCATACCTAAGAAGTTCGACACGAAACACGATGAGGCACAGTTGATAAATGTTGTGAAACATTTATTTATTTGAGGAATGTTTTATAACGGTTTTAAAAATGCTTATGTTACCTTTAACATATTTTATACACTATATTTGTTCACATAGACCACTAATTTCCTAACTATTAAACTATTTCAAGAAATTCCTTGATAAATAATGCCACTGGACGTTTAACATAGTTTAAAGGTTATGTTACAATCAATATTTGAAGTTGTACACGGGAAAAGTAGCTAGTGCGTATGAGACCTGGTGTAAGAGCAACTTAATGGCACATATCGAATGTAATTATAAGAATAAGTGTAGGTTGAATGGACGATTATTACAAGCGTATATCACAGGCACCACGTGAGGTGTCCCTTGGCTAAGTTATATATTATGTAAACATTGACGTCGAAGTCCAGGATTGTTCTAGGACCTATAATTGTACTAATAACAATTGTATCACGATTTAGAATTGAATAGTTCACATCCAGGTACAAATTGTAGTATTTACATATCTGTCATCAAGGTCTTAGTTGACATTTAATTAACATTTAGTTATTTACATCATATTTATTCTAAGAAAGAAGCCTCGGGTGGATGGCATCAGCTGTTAAACGCCAATTTAACAAATTTTTAATCTTGGTTTACTGTTAAAATATAAAGTTGTAGGCCTCGAACAATCTTGAACACGCTTCGGCCACGGTTTACTCTTAAACTATTTCCAATATAAGTTATCCAGAACAATGCGTGGGACATAGTTTACGAGTATTTAATTGGTTCATCCATTTTTACTAATTTGTGTTTTATTTGGCGACTGAGACGCTCTCCACAGAAATTTGTGCAAAAACTTGTGCTATATGTTTGATTAATTTTAATATCAATCAATTCTTCCTTTTAGATATACTATATTATTTAGGTTTATTTAACGGAATGTGCGTTTTTAAAAGACCTTGTAGTTTGGCTCAGCCGCCGAATCCCTTACAATTTTATTTAATAAGGAAGGTTTGTTACCTTACCTTAAAATGGTAAGTGATAATGATTTCCACTTAGCATTAACACAGCGACACCCTGTCACCCGCCCGGGAGGTCCCGGGGCAAAAGGCTAGTAAGCTCCTAAAGATATGACGTCATATGTATGTACAATAGAATTATTGTGGAACTAATATGCATTGTGTCCCACATCGAGCTTACCCAACTGGTCTCTAAAGTTTAGGTTACTTCAAAAGCGCATAACTAGAATACATGCCAGTTAATTCAGAATCATTTTCTACACTACACTTAATTTCAGTTTAACCTCGGGTTACATGTAGGCATGGTGTAACTGACTGAAATTTCAATACAAACTTGTAATTCTTAGTAACATAAAGGCTTATGTAACATTAGTTTTACACACATATACATATGTAGCTCGAAGTAGGACTTAGGACTTTTACAAAACCTGTGACGTCGGTCCAGTGTCGATAATTTTACAATACTATACATTCAGATGTAGCGAATTAAAGCGAAAATACGAACAAAAATTAGTTACATATAGTTCAAGATGTTTTCGGACGGCGCACATTTGTTTAATGTTGACTGTGTACTACGGGGCAGCATGCAGTCAACATCTCTCTAATAACTCCTACAGGGCACCACCAGCAGAACTCGTACGCCAGAGTCGACAGCCGTTTGACACATCGTACCTAGGACACTCTCCAAGAGTGTGACATTTTGCTGACAGCAAACCTGCAAGAACTTTCATCCAGAACTACGAGAGTTACACTGTCTCTATCTAAATCATAGTTAATAACTTGCCTTAAGGTAACATTAACTAACTTAACCAAACGGTTATACCATTCATAACTCGCCCTACCTCCCTACACAGATAAAATTATCTCAGTAAATCTTAACTAATCTAAAGGTACGTTCTGCAATTACAGTATTCTGGATAACTTATAATTAAATAAAATGATTACAGTATATTATTTCATTTCATACAACATATAAGATTTTACGTTAAAATATGAATATGTAGATCTAATGAAGTAAGTTAGGAAGTACAGAAGGGATATCTTCTCGCACAGCATACTCGCTCTATAGTAAACACCGATTCTATTACAGTATGGAAACGTAAACGGTAACAAATACCCTCTAAGTACACAAACCATTAGACAAGTATCACGTAATCAAGTATAAGAACGTGTGCTTGAAGCTAAACTATGCTAAGCCATAGGAAATACAAATAACAGAAAGAAGATATGACTAGATCGTTTTGTTCAATACTAGGACCTACTTCATAAAAGCACTATGCGCATCTCTCCATATTTTTATTATATAAATAGATATAATATGATTAATTATTCCAATTCTAATTTTGTTTTTTTCCGATTAAAATATTGGCATTTATCTTATGTACTAACTAGCATCGAACGGTGTTGAGTCAACATACTGTATACCGCGTACACTTCGCACCATCCGACGATCTAACTATTTCGCCTAAATAACGATCCGCCTTCGATTCGCATACCATTTACAATCGATTCAAACGTCCCTGAGTGCATCGATAGTTTCCATATCTACGCGAGCGCTACGACGAGATTGAGTATGCGAACGATATAAATATTATATAAAATTTCAGGATTTAAATAGTATTTTTTAAGAAATTCGATTTCGTAATACTAATGTTGTTTTGATCTACGCGCGTGCCTCGTATTAAACCAACGCGACGTTTACAATGCTACGCCTTTTTAGAAATTACAGAGGACGCTACGCATCGTTTGGATGGTGACGACAAACAGTAATTAGTGTCGAACGCTTGTAAAGGTACGCGCGCACTAAGTGTGAGATGATAAGTGAATGAGGATACTTCAGTAACGCAAGTGGCACTAAGTGAGGGATGATCGGGGCACTGTTGAAACAATTGAAGCGAAGCGCAGTTGTTCCATTGGAGCCGTGACTCGCCATGTATAGAACAGTGAGATGAGGATGAGGCCTGTTATTCTACGATAGTTACGAGACAGTATAAAAAGTGGCGACAGACTAGTCAGTGGACCCGAGAGTGATGCGGCGCAGCCGCCGGGCAGGCAGATGTACGACGAATCGTAGTCTAAGTCAGAGAGTGCGGCAATATCTGCCTACATGAAAAACATTTAGATACATTTAAATAATTGCAAAGCATACCCTGTATCCTAGAATCACTTTTATGGGCGATTGTTTTATACATTCAGAGAGGACTCATTTATCTATTACAAACGTTCGCGTCATCGCAATATATCTTTAGGGAATTTAATTTTAATCAGTATAAAGATATAAGTACACAATATTATTAATCGTCCCGGGCGGGGAGGCCCGGGCGCATTACGCCTACATTACCCACGAGGTGATATTATCGATAATCGATATACTAAGTATACGTGTTCCGGTTTGGCATCGATTTATCTGTAACCTAAGTAGGTACGGCGCGGGCGCCGCCGCCGTCAGCGCTGCTCTCCACTCAACACTTGCGACTTGTCGACTTACGAAACGAGACCACGTCGACGAATTATCTAAAACGGTAACATAATGAAACGTTCATAAACAAATATTGCATCACAAATAAAAACAATGCTAAAACAATTTAAAAAAGCGTAACAATATATTGCACAATCGTGATACAGAAAAGAGAACTAGAGACACCTAAAACGATAGTTTTTTTTTGTTGTCATATATCTTTTAAACATACGGCTTACTCGTAAATCATAAACGCCTAAACCTAGAATACTATATCAATATAATATAATTATTTGTGTAAATATAAAATTCTATGTCTTGTGGTGAGTGTAATATTTGACTAGAGGCGGGCGGCGTGGCAGACGGCGGCCGAAGCAACCGCGCACCGCGTCGCGTCGCAGGCGCAGCCGAGCGCCGTGCGCCGTGCTCGAGCGCACTCAAGAGTACTCGAGCGCCCCGAGCGAGCCGAGAGCTCTCGAGTGCACTCAAGAGTATCCGAGCGCCCCGGGCGAGCCGAGAACTCTAGAGAGCCCTAAGCGAGCATAGAGCTCTCAGGCTCACTCAAGCGTATCCGAGCGCCTCGAGGGAGTCGAAGACTCCCGAGCTCCACGAGTGCAGCACGGAGCCCGCCCACGCGCATACAATATATCTAAGGTATCTCCGTATTTTTTTATATTTATATTGGTACCTTTGATTATGAATCTATTTTTGTCAGTATAGAAATTACACTAGTTTTGTTTTTCTGTTATATCGCGCTCTACTCACTGTTGACTCCCCGGTCGCATTAAGTCACAGTTATTGTATTTAACACCTTAACACGAATAGTTTATATATGTATAATGTATTATAGACACACACACGAATACTTGAAACAAATTTGGGAAGCACGCTCTAGTGAATTGACGTCGCGACCTCGCGAGTGTTAGCCGCTCGTTCGCCGCGCGCCCGCGCACCGGGTATTGTCCAATTTAACTACCTACTGAACTTCTTAAAGCCATTTATACATTATTTGATTAATTGAAACTATACGCAAAGATTTGAAGAGATGGAAACGTTATGTAATCGTATAGGTTTAGAGGTATTTTCTGATACTTCTTGAGGGTGTGTACAAAAATAAATTATGATTTTTCTCTAGAGAAGTTCCCGAAAGTGCCCCTGGTCTATCGATTTTCATTCCGTTAACACAACGTTCCACCACTTTGAAAGCCTCGTGCATCAAACTTACAAATAGTTAAAACAACTATCGCGGTAGCTTGTAAATTGTGAAGGCAAGTTTGAAAGTTAGACACCAAGCCTTCAGGCTAACATGAAGAAATTTAATAACATTTTAACTAGTCAATAATTTTGTTACGATTTGCCTAGATATAAGTAAGCCCCGGAGCGGAGCCGGGCGAGCGACGCACGCGCGCCTTAGAGCGATAGACATGTCACATGCAATACAGATACGAACGGCCTGTACAGTCCATTATGTTGATATTATATTTCTTTATATCACAGCCCACATTGGAATTTACAACACATAATAACACGATCTTTTGAAACGAAGGCCTAAGTATTCGGTATTATGTTGAAGTGCACTTTCATTTGTACACAGCGTTAAATACAAACATTTAATTTTTGTCAACAACATCATTCACTAACAGGTTTGTGGAGATGCTGGCCGTACCAATGGACAGGTTAATCTTGTTACCAATATGAAGGTTTGAATATTTTAAACAGACTGTGGTCTGTTCTAGTGAGATTTCGAGTAAATGTTATTTGTTTTATAATTTTCCTCTATGATGATTCAGTATAAGTGTTGATAGTGTGGCTTATCCCAAATAACGTCCTACATGAATGTCGGGTGGTACGACCAACCAATATCAGCTTATCAGACACACACAATAAAATTTAACAAAATATAGGACATTATAAATACTCCGATAGAGATCTTTAGAGCACTTATGTACATTAGTGTGATCAGTTCGGCGGTGGGAGACAACAGTGTCCGCGACCGTCGGGACCCTCGTGACACGTGCATTGCGCGCGGCGGTCAGGCGACAACTGCGAGGTCAGTGACCCTGGCCCCATACGAAGGTTGCGCATGCGCTTCCAACAACAACATGGCGACAACACACGTGAACACCGCCCACGACGCTACATATTTTGCAATATACAATAATTAAAATACATTTTTTTTCTTACATTTTCAACTTACTTAATAAATTCAGTTTGGCTTAGTCAAGCAAATAACTATTATAATAAATTTTATGTTAAAAGTTTCAGTTAAACGTTAAGTACTTAGGAGTAGAATTATGATTACGAATGACAAAATTTTTATAACGTGTCATTTTTATAATAATAATTTAATCAAAGTTAATAAATTGTATATATAATAATATAATAGAGTAATTTAATGATTAATCGATAATGATAAGAATGAAGCATTCCTACGCGCTGATTTAATAAATTACTTTTAACTAATTTAGTATACTCGCCGAGTGGGCTTGCATAACTCTTTAGGTAAGTATGTAGGTAATGATATTTGCTATACAATAAATGTGTTAAATTCCTTGGAATTGTTGATAATACGCGAACACGCATGCGGCGGGCAGGCGGACCAGTCCGGCGCCCATCTGCAACAAACAGAAATACTCATTTACAATGTGTTTTTCTTAATTGCCTAAATTAATAACTGCTTGATAATTTGTTAAAACTTAAATAATTTTGACTGCGTATATTTAAGGTATATTATAATTTTAGATCAGGTTAATTAAGAGTATACTCACAAATGGCATACGATGAACGCGGGACGGCGTCTAGGGCTAGTAAGGCCGATTGGCGTCCTTGGGTCGCTTCAGCTGAACCTTAAGCCGCTTCATGCCGATCTGGAAGCCGTTCATCGCTTGGATAGCGGCTTGCGCCGATGTTGGGTTATCGAACGATACGAAACCTGGAAAGAAAATACAGTTTTTACGCCAGTTTTAATATTTCTTTTCATCCTTTGAAATAACTTTACAGAATGACGTTTATGCTATTGCACATTGAATAGATCTGTGAGAATTAAATATCAACAAGCAAATTTTTATATATCTGGTGGTACCGAAACGCGAGATTGAGTGTTAAAATTTATTGATCACGGCCGCAACGTGAAATGGTAGCTGATGGCTACCCTTTGAGTTTTCCCCTGAATAAATGTTCCGTTAATCTCAGTTTCTTGGTAGAAAGTTGTTTAATACGAGTTTTCTGAGTAAATGTCAATGCATGCCCATCCCAAGTTAAAAAAATTGTTAAACTTAAAGTATCAACTAACCGAAACATTTGCTTTGATTAGTAGCACGATCGATAAACACTTTGCTACTTATGACGTTGCCAAATGGTAGAAACATTTGCATCAGCTCAGCGTCTCCGAACTCTTGAGGCAAGTGGTAGATGAACAGGTTGCAGCCCTCGGGGCCTGAGATCGAGCAGCCTGGGAACATAATGAAATCTTTAAAGAACTCACAAATCTGCCCTTTAACAATATTGTGAAAGTTTTTGGTAATAATGTCCCTAGCTACCTAATTAAAGATGTCAGTAATGATTAATTAATTAACGTTTACATGTCTATTTGTTTTGAAGCAGCAGTACCCATACATTATGAGGATTTAATAGTTATGAATTTATGGCAGGCGGGGAAAGCAAAAGATCACAAAAATCACCTGGCGATAAACGACAGCTTTCACTTATGAACATCTGCATCTCAGAGTCATAAGTGCATCGCAGCACTTGAGTGCTACCGATGCAGAATTAGAGAATGACCCAAGGAGCGCATTATCTAATGTAACCTCACTTGTTGAGTAAAAAGCAGTAAAAGTCTTGTTTAACACCAGTCTTCTATTTGGTCGTGCTGTCATCCCGGTCAAGTCAGCCCATTTTAATTTGGTCTCCCGCACTTTAGTAATTTTTGACTTCATTTGTTTGTAAACGTTTCTTATCTAGCTTAGTCATACTTTATAAAAAATTGAAAACAGTTTAGCAATGACAGTAAAGTAGTAAAAGAAACTATTATCTTCAAAGACGTTGGTAAAAGAATATACAGTAGTAGGGAAAATGAAAAGATTTATTTACCAAATACTTTTACAAAATACTTTATTGCTTCATAAGTTTACATTAAAGTTTAGTGTTTGGAGCTTTCTTTTAAGCAAGTTATGTGCCCTTTTAGCAAGGAATATCTGCAAGTTTTTTAATTGGTAGCAAGCTAAGCTGAGGTAGATGATAAATTTGTCTAAGCATTGCTTGTAGAAGAATTTAAAGACAAGTTTCCAGATAATCAAGAACTGTATACAATGATGTGGAAATACATGAGAGTCAATGGTTAGATTCTGGACACAGATGAAGATGACGACAGTAGACAAATAAGCCTTTCTTAATGTAAGAAGTAGGTGATGGTAACACTGACATAGATGAAACATAGCACATATACACATATCATACAACAATACATAGATCACAGATGCACATTAATGTGTTTATCAGTACAGCGACAGACTTGAGCAATACAACCATTTAAATAATACCATTTATCATCTCTCAAGTACAAAAACAAAATGTTTGGAATAATAAGATATAAGTACAGAACGGTTTTATTCAAATAGCTGTACTAAGATATAAGATATAAAGTACAAAATGTAATATAGGAGTGAAAGAAGTCTGAAATCGTGTGGCACTGTACAGAAACATCGACTAGAGATGCTGACGCACGTTCATTCTGTTGAGTAAAAAGACACTAGGAAATGTTTAAATACAAAGCTAATGCTCATTGAATTTCAAAAAATTTAAATTGATATATTTCCCATTGTCTTTCATTGTTTTTATGAAAAGAGTGATTGTTGTTTAGCGATAAAGACATTAGGGCTGGGTTAGTAAAGAATTTATAAAGTTTTTTCAGTCTTCCTCGGGGCTCCACTTACCTTCTCGTTGCCCCGGCGCAATGGTCGACATCGGCGGAGGGATGGGCTGCGGAAACTGCCCATATACGGCTGGGTAAGCTGTTGAACATTAATTTGCACATTTTCACAATGAACACCTATAGTTGCGTACATATACATGCATGTAATAACGTTACATCGGCAATAATCAAGCTATAATCCAATAATATAGATATATATATATATATATATATATATATTCTGCCTTTTACCATCACTAATTTAATATATTTTGAAAACTTTATATTTATTCTACCGCTGTGATAAATATATTAAACAAAAAACATTTAACACTGACTACTATGGGTACCAAATAACAACTAGCGTGTGTTGAACTGCGTGTGGTACTCTCATACAACGATATTGTTTACAAACAATTGTTTGACCTCTATCGAATATTTTGCCTTCACAATTAGACGATATTAACTCTTACAAAAATTGCACAATGGATCAAGCAATTGTCATAAAAATTCGTTTACCTTATACATTGATATAACAATATTTATCATCCATAAAAAGTACACAGAATTATAAGTACTCAATACTCATTCTATAACATCATACATAGACACTTGTGAAAACGGCGGCGAGATGTTGCCAAAGGAAATTAATAAAAAAAATGTTGATAAGGTCATATTTATGGCCAATGGCGTTAGTGGGATTATGAAAGAACATAAAATCATAGGTCCCTTTAGCAACAAATGCTAACATGTAAATACAATTCTTAACCAATAGTAAACATATCACTTCTACGCTTTGAGAAATGCTTTTTTCTATATTACTACTATCATTAAAATACTATAGCGTTGTTTTGCTGGGCTATTGTATTGTTTAAACAGTTTACTAGATCTTCATTATCATGCAGCGATGTTACGCTACTATTGGTCAAGTAAAAAGCGTGTGTAAAAGCGGTATGGGGTAGTTAGGGAATAGGGCGTTGTGGAGACAAGGGGCGGGTCACTCACCGACTCCGGGGAATGGCTGCATGCCAGGATACGCAGCGTGTTGCAGAGCTGCTTCGCCGTTGGGCAGACCTTGGGCGGCTACAGGCACTGCTGCAAATTTATTTAGGTATTATATTCATTTATTGTATATAAACATTTTCCTTCTTATAATTGAATACAGCTTCAATTTGTCAGGGACTCTATGAAATAAATTGCAGTTATATATTTCATACTTTTAATTAAATATTTTTAGTTTCTACATATAATTAGAAAGTAAATCTTGGTTGGAAACTAAGTAAATTCTCTTTTGTTAGCACTTAACCCTCAAGATGGGTACCTGGTACCACCTACCCTTGATACACAAGAGTTTATATTTGTCAAAAGTAACAACTGGTTTACTAAGAATACTTGGTTAAGAGCTTAAGAATGTGGGGGGGGGGGGTTGTGTTGTCTATTAGACATTGTACCTGAATGCTGCCTGCCCTAGGCTTTTTTGTTTGTCTTTTGTGTTTTATATATACTTGTGCTAAACTGTGTAAATTTGATTTTGCTAAATAATATGTTGTAATAGACCACTTCCGTCTAGCCTAAAAACACTTTTGGTTTAAGCAAGAGAATCTGTCTTTTTACATATAGTTAGATAAATATTTGAACAATAAACAAAAAAAGATCATAAGCAGTAAAATGTGATGGAGAATACATACGTCCAGTGAAAGTCTGGTGAATGCCATTAGTGTAAACAGCTTCTTGCGGTGGTGGTTGTCCGTTGGCGGTCTGCGCGGCCATGTTGAAGCCCGGCATGGTGGGCGAAGGCAGAGAGGGGAGGGCACCATTCAGTGGCTGAGCCCCGCCGGTACCTATCGCCAGTCCAGAGAAATTATCTGCAATGACAAGTAGGACTGTTAATGCCTACTTAACAAACAATCACTCTATAATTTTAACATCGTCAGCATGTTTTAGTTTAGTTACAAATATTTTTTATAATTAATTTTAATATTTATTTATTTAGCTTACTAAATTAAGTTTTGTTGTACATATAATTTAAACTAGCGTGCTTCTTTAAAACAGTGTGAATAGCTTCCACGTCGAGAAAAGAAATATCATGATATTTTTCCATATTGTTTTTTAAATCGCTATGTTGGAACATACAAATGTACACTGACTGTTAAAATTTATTTTTGGTTCTCAAGTTCTTACCAGAGGTGGGCGGTACAACTGAGTTAGCCATTCCGTTGAGTGCATGCGACGCAAGCGCAGTCATTGGACTAATGTAACCTGCCTGCGCAGTTGCAGCCACCATAAGCGCTGCTTGCTGCTGAAATTGTATATGAAAATTAGGTTAGTTTTGGTTCATTATTTGAACATGATTAAATAAAATGATAGGAAGAGATGGAGAAAAGAGGGCTATTATTAAGCCGTTTACTGAATTTATTTTAACAATATCGTAGTTTCGTAGCGCGGCTACGAAATGTAGCATGCTACGTTACGTTATCTTGTAAGATTAAATAGTTATTTTCTGAAGTACTGGGTTGTCGTCAAATGTTGTTGTTACATCATAAAACTGTGAAAAAAAAAACTTAATCTGCAACATTTAATTGTGATATAAAGTCCTTATTAACGTGCTTACAGTTGCCAGGCTTTAACCGGATTAAAAAAAGGAAGAGGTTCTGAATTCGACTGCTTTTTTATGTTTGTTACCTCAAACCTTTTGACTAGGTGAACCGATTTTGTTGAATTTTTTTAATTTGAAAGCTGGTGCTTCTCTTGTGGTTCCATTTCAATTTAGTCTGGTTGTTGATGTCGATTTGTTGAATTTTTTTGTTTTTATTTTATATAGCAAACATGCGTTGCGTTCTTACTGATATTCAGCAATTTGACATAAAATATTCTCAATCAGGCGGGTGTAAATTACTAAACTGTTTTCAATAACCATTTAAATATATAGTACCTGGATGACCGAATTTTTTTTTATTAATTTTATAATTGTGTATCCTGGCTGGATCGATTTATTGGCTCCGAAATCCTCCGAGTACCACATTTCATGAAAACCGTTAGAGCCGTTTCTAAGATTCCTATTATAGATCTATAAATACAAGAATTATTACGAACGAACTGAAACAAGCTGAGAGGGTATAGTACCTTTTGCCTGCTAGTAAAAACTTTTGCCTGCGGCTCCATCCGTGTGTTATTGTATAAACTGATATTTTTATTAATTTGTCACCCGATTAAGATTATTTAATATTAAGTTATATATAAAAGGAAACTGTTTTTAAATCGGTTTAGGCCTGTAATAAAGACCCCTTCATCATTTTTTCTTTAATTTTTCATTATACAGACATAGATCTGTTACAAATTTATTATATGTATAGATTTTTATGTAACCTACTTTTAAATTAAGACTAATAATGGTTCAAAAAACCGTAATCATTTTTTAAGTGACCATGCATCTTTGGAATGACGCAATAATTAAGAACCAAGGTTAAATTGGAACTTTCTAAGAATTATTGCCAAGAGTTTCTTACCTCTCGTAGCTCATAATGAATTCATCATCATCATCATCATCAATAACTCTTAATGTCCGACTGCTGCGTTTGGGTCTCCTCTCAGGAGACGGTTAAGGCCATACGTCCCCACCCTGGCCCCCATCCCACCTTACTGTTGGATGTTTTTAAACCGCCCAAAGGCCTGTTATCCTATGATAAAAACAGAGACCGACTGCTAAACGTGACCTCCGAATCACGGAGGCGCTCATGATAACATGTCACAAGCGGTCACCGATCCAGGTACTGACCGCGCCGTCGTTGCTTACCCTGGTGATTGTTTCCAATCACCGAGTGCAACTGAGCTATGAGCGCCTTATTTGTTATAATGAATATATTTTTCGAATCCTAATTCATTTAGATTGGATAACTGAATTGGATTTTCCGTTAAAAACTGTTTTAGCCTAGATGTTTACCTGTTCAGTGATGACCTGCGCGTATGTACTGTATGCTCCAAACTGATTGAAGACGAAGGGATTGAGGATGCTCATGTTTCCCGCCATCTGTTGCATTCGTCGAAGTTGCCGTTCCTTCTCTGTGTCCGCGAACTTCACTACCAGGCTCGAAGATGCGCCCTTTAACAATACAATACCAACTTGAAAATTTATACAACATGACAGCATTTGTAAGAGCGAATAAAGTTCTATCAATCTATAAATAAAAACTACGTTTTCTACCGTCCTAAACAATCCTCATTTTTAAACGGCTTAAAACAAAAGGAGTAGCTTATAAATTCGACTGGGTAAACCGATTGTGATGATTCTTTTTTTTTAAAGTTGGTACTTCCCGCGTAGTCCAATTAAAATTTTCTCTAGTTCTTGAAGTCGGTTTTTTTAGTTGAAATTTATAATCATCATTAAGCTACTGGGGAAAATATTACAATGGCCATGATCGCGATAGCAATAGAAAACTAATTTAGATTAAGAATGTGTTTCACGTCTTTTAACAAAACCAGCTCTCCTTTTAATTATTCAGGTTTAGAGATACAGATAGGTCTAAAAAAGACAGTCACAAAGCGCTTGATAACTAACTATATATTATATATTCACCTGTCACCCACAATTTCAAACCCCAATAAAGTGGAAAATTATCCTCCTGGTCGCAAGGCAGAGATATCGCACTGACCTCTTTAAAAATGCAGCTACAAAACCCTCTTGAATATTAAAACTGCAATAGCAGCCGTGTAAAGTGCTCCCCGGACTATAACAACGGCAATCCCACAAACTAGGGTACAACAAAACGGTCGGCACAATACCGCCAGCGAAACGCTCAGCGTTCGCATTCATTATGTATTTGCAGGCTGAGTACAGGCAAAAATGGATGGGCGCGAGTAGGCCCGGTACGAGTGAAGCGCAACAGGTCGCAGCCCCCTAGTTGCAACAAGTTATTTGGGCTCACATCCAAAAATGCATCGGCCGAGACGCTCAAGTTCGCCGGGCACGGGTTCTCTTGCGGAAAACTGGCTTCCTTCCGAGTGTGGCCACTAGGCGCTCTGTCTCGCCGCCGGCGCGGCGCCGCGATAATTGAGCGCCGACGACCCGTGGTTGTTAAGTACGCCTTAATTGTTGGCGCGTGTTTGTTAAAAGTATTTCACAGCTGAGAGCACTATGGCGCTACTCTCGAGCCGAAGGCCGTGTCCACGCATAACGTTCGCGATTGAGCTATTTCCGCCTGTAGTTACTTTTTCTTATATTCGATGCCTATTGTGTCCACTTTTTCCCCCTAAAGTGTATTTTTATTATATTTCCTTAAATATTTTCAAATGGGTTCTAAGTGCTTTTAAATATTTATGTATTAAAACGATTGTTTTGATAAGAAAGAAAGGTGGGATACTTTAGCAATTAGTTAACCAAATAGCGCGCGACGTTTACGAGTAAGCAAGTTTGTAATTTAATGGAGTTGGTTAAGTCATTAAATTATTATTAACGTAAAAGATTAATGACAGTATTAAGGTACTACGAAATTTTAGCTAACGGTTGATTAATGTTTGCTTTATGAATAAACATTCAAAAGTTTAGTCCCTTAATTTTAAAAGATAATTTTCTTAATCCCGAAGTAATAACAATTTAAGTTATAAAATTTTACCACACCTAATATTACAATGTTCGCCATTTTGATTGAACTCTCTCTTTATCTCTTCAATTATTATACTCTACTTAGATACACATTTCATTTGTTAGAAAACTTTTCTTCAGTAACTGTTGGTCCGCCATTGATAGGACTCGTGCAATTTTTCACTTAAGTCGGATTAACGCAAGGCTTCCACTCCAGCTTCTAGGAAATCCATTAGATAAGTCTGTCAATCAATAAAGATGCTAAAACTTCAAAATACTTAAGAAAAAGTGAATGTATGTTCTACATACTAATGATTAGTGATGCGACACCGAGGTGGGTGGTACTGGGACACGAAGTAACGCGCGAACATAAAATTACCTCCTGACTAATGTTCCAACATTACACTGAGGATATTGTATACGTTTATTTGTAAAAATGAACACAAATATTTCATGCTTATCCTTAAAAGGAGTACCAAAAAAAAATCTGAAACTTGAGTCGTAATAAATTGGCAGTGATATAGTTAAGGTAGGCACGCATAACATATGAAAGCTTATATTCCGTCGGAAAATTGTTGTTTTTTTGTCTACATTGATATCAAAAGTGCAAAATCCAAGAATTTTATGTATGTATTTATTTTAACAGCTTTATTATATTACGGGGGCTTATTTATCGGCTATTGAAATAAAGTTTAATCTATGTCCATACAAAATTTGGGTAAGCATAACAGACACACGGATAAACAGACGGTGTTACTTTCGAAATTATAATACTAGTATGGATTAAGTTCATCTGTATGCATGTAGCTGCAATTTCTATAAACTAAATTAAAGTTCGATCGAGCTGTATCGTAATCTTAGTATGAAACTTGCCAAATTTATTCCGAAAATAGTTCTTAAAGAGCTCTTATTTTGGATCAAATATTAACCAATATAATATATTAATTACTTGTAAAACAAGTTACTGAACAAATGATATGTGATCAAGTTAAAGAAAGATACTGTCATTTGTGTTCGTTGTTGGAAGATATTTTTTCTAAACTCAACAAATCTGAGATAAGAAGCTTGGTATCCCAAAAATAATATCGTAATAGTTTCATATATTTCAAACTAAAAGGAATACATTATACCTACATAGTAAGTATTGTGTGCGAGTTGTTTATGTAATATTCGGTCATGTGGAAAGATTGAGTGAAAGGCGATTAACGAAGGATTTGCGGAGCGAATACAAGAAGAGGCGAAGGGTCTCAAAACGATATACTCGTATCTATCTACTGGTTCTTAACCCTACCGACTTGTTTAAGTTGCTACATGTTTATATGTATACTGTATGTAGACCTGTGTTGAGTTCACCAATCTAATGTACTTAAGAACAATAGCGCTGTAATCATATGTTGGTTTTATATTGTTGCCTTAAAAGTTCTTTTTAAGCCCCGACGTGAGAAGAAAGGTGTTATAAGTTGTTCGTTGTCGTTTGGTATCGTAACTCTCAAATGGATGGACTGATATCGATTTGGTTTTAATTTGAAAGCCAGTTTCCTTGCGGTTGTTCGTGGTTATGTTTGGTTAATATCGGTCCAGCAGTGTAAGAGTATGAACTCTTTTCGAAAAATTTGTAAAGTATTTTTGGCGTCTGATTACTCGATCAAGTGCTTGCGTAGGGGGTTTTTTTAGCTTGTTCATAATGACGGTTTACTACAGAATTTTGGTTATAATTCAAGTACGTACGACTGATTGAATAACATTATTTAATGGACTGCCACATATAAAATATTCCTTATAAGAATAAATTACCCCTGCTTTATAAATACAGATACTACTCCTATTCAAAAAACGACCTTCATGTAGATGTTTCAAGATACAAATTTTAATAAAATTTTGTGTAATCTAATTGTTCAATCTGGAAAACATAAAATTCACACACATGTACACAAGTAAAACAAAACCAAATCTTCAAAATTCAAAACTTCGAACCACGATGGCACTACTATATACAAACGTAAATTATTTAACAACCAGCGAAAGCGAACTTGCAACAGCAATTAAGGAGTCTAATAATGCCCCGTTAATTGTATGGAACATGTAACGAATGTGCCCCTGGTACCTCGTTACAAGACGGAGGGAACGCGACGCGATTGCCTAATAAAATAAGCAATAAACTCCAGCTTACACGAACTAAGATTATGTTCGAATGGAGCAGCTTGTTGTTGACATGTAGCGATGGCAAAAATTTGAAATTTTCCACCGGATATTGCTTGGTAAACTGATTGGATATGAGATGATTCGACAATCTTTTTGTTTTCTTTTATCTCCTTACTAGCTAAGCCACGCGGTTTAACCACGGTTAACGCCATGGAGCAAAGTAAAAAAAAAGCTACATAAAATATATAGCCTATGTTCATCTCCTGCTTCTAAGCTACTTCCCCACCAATTTTCAGCCAAACCGGTTCAGTTATTCGTAAGCTAAAATGGTGTAACTAACACGACTTTCTTTTCTATATATAGATTATAAAAGATCTCACAAAAAGTAGATGCCGAATAAGATGTTAGTTTGACTTGACTTACAATAAAAGGTAATAGAGTAGAATTATCTCGATGTAGTTGAACTTTGAAATTGTTGATAAATCGTCACTTTTATCTTTATACTCCTTCTCAACTGTAAGTATTGAACGCTCTATGAAAACTTCACGTAATACATGCAAAATGAAAACATCGGAAATCGGAATTTTCTTTCCTCCCAAATCGATTAAAAGCATCTAATGTTAGACTCTAAGAGTTTGCTTTTCTAGATATAAATAACTATGAAAACCATCAACTTGATGAACTTGCCATGGTTTCCTTTGCCATAAAATGCGTAACTCTTTACAACGAAATGGCAATAGCGCCAATAGGTACGGGCAATAAAGTGTAAAGGCACACCGCGTACCGGCCAGTGTATAAATATTGTGACAATAAACATGTCGGGACCTCACTCTGTAAACAACGGACTTCGTACACACGATTTAGTACTCAAGCCTTGTAAATAAATAGCCGAAAACGTTAGTGTAAAAAACGAGTCAAGTTCTAAAATATGGTGAGGATATTGAGTACAAATGAGGTTTTTTAAAATAGACAATCCATTGAGACGATTCTAGAATTTATGTTTATGTACACCTATTTTGGTTAAATTAATTCCTAAGGATGGTATTGCTTTTAGGGTTCTGTATCCAAAGGGTAAAACAGGATCCTATTATTAAGACTCCGTCCGTCCATCTGTCTGTTTGTCCGTCTATCACCAGGTTGTATCTCACGAATCATGATAGTTGGTCAGTAGAAATTTTGAAATAAGATGTATTTTTGTCGCCGTTATAGCAATAAATATTTGAAACAGAATACAATTAATAATATAGACTGCACGGATGGCGCAGAGGCCTAAGCGGTCACCTCGCCGCTTTCAACTTTGCTAAGTTTTGTGGGTTCAAACTCCACATGAGACAACACTTGGTGTGATACAAAAAATGTTGTTCTGTGTGTATGTGTTCTTAACGCTCGTTTTACGTGTTTATCAAGTCCTCAGGGATATAGAAGTATTTTTAATAGAGTTGTCATTTTTACCTTAAGGTAAAAAAATCAATATAGAATTTAAAGTACACTGAAGTCACTGCAAAAGGTAACTTCTACTTAAAAGTGTTTCCACTATTAATAAACTCAGTACATATTTTCAAACTCGCTTTGTGTGCCGAAAGTACATGAGTGAAATAATCCTTAGCTAAAATCCAGGTAGGTGTTGGAATCATGAGATATCTCAGACTTTGTCTTAACTCTGAGTTATATTTTAATCTTTATAAATAAAAATTAATCATCGAAATGTCTGTACTCGCATAACTTCCGATCGGCTGCACCAAACTAAATAATTCTGTTTATCTGTGTTCTTTATTATTACGACAAGGTTTGTATAAAAAAAAAGAAAACGGGAAAAGTAATTTTTTTACCTCAACAGTACCTTATCTATGGGAAGTCTATGAAACAGATATGTAAATATGGCGGTAACTAGTACCATATATAAATTATTTGTACAGTTTATATCTGAGTTAATAATATATTAAAAGATTTATATTTATTTAGATTTAAACATCAAATGTACATTGACGAAACTTACTACTACAAATAAATTTATAGCTTTCGTCTAGATGATGGCCGAGGTGCGTATGACATCTGCACGGAGAGGCTGACTTAAGTCTACAGTCATTTCTTCAAAGGGCCAACTGAACTTGAATTGTACTTGCATAGTCTTTATTTAGTCAATGTTCATGGACTTAAAAAAAGGAGACACCTCTATGGTTTGTTTCGGCATTTCTTTCAAAAGTGAATTTTGGGAAATGTCGGCGCCTTCTAGCTATAAAGTCCGATGTATAAAAGATTTATTGATAAAGATAAACAATATTTCATCATCATCATCATTATCAACAACCCATAATGTCCCACTGGAGGGCTCGGTCCTCTTCTCAGGGGAGAGGGTTAAGGCCATACGTCCCCAAGCTGGCCAAGTTCGGGTTGGAGACTGGCAAGACAACGTTGTGGCTACCTTACCGTTGGATGTTTTTAAGCCACCCTAAGGCCTCCAACTAAGCTTCACGACTGTTATCCTATGATAACAACCGGAACCGACTGCTTAACGTGACCTCCGAATCACAGAGATGCTCATGGTAACATGCCATAAGCGGTTACCCATCCAGGTACTGACCTATGAGTGCCTATTAATAAACAATATTTATCATTAAATTTTCCTGTGTGTATCCCAACGCATGCATATTTCTGAATTATATCTAAGGTTGTATTCCATCATGACTTGGCCTCCAACTAACCACGCACATACATACACTGTTGAAACTAAATCCTATTTCACTAAAAATACGTAGATGGTAAATAGGGATGGACATACGAGAGGCACCTAAACAAACACGTATGTAGATGT
>PKRV01000476.1:0-20274 GCA_003709505.1 Hyphantria cunea
TGAAGAAATAAAGGCTATTGTGAAAACGGATCCATCGAAAACCATTTAACAGTTGGCTCCACGCTTTGCTTTGAGTGATTAAACTGTTTTAATCCAGTTGGAACTAATAGGGAAAATAAAAAAGCTTGAACGGTGGGTACCTAATGAATTGAGTGAACCAAACCAGCAAACAACAACTGCTGCGTTACATTACTCAATCGGCAAAATAATGAAGGGATTGTAAATTGGGTCACTACCTGCAATGAAAATTGGATCCTGTACGATAATCGAAGGCACTCGTCGCAATGGTTGAATTCTAGAGATCCAACTAAATCCTACCCCGAAAATTGATTCAAAAAGTTACTTGTGAATGTTTGGTGGACTAGTGCCGGTGTCGATCACTACAGCTTTCTAAAATCTCGTCAAGCGATTACGGCAGATATCTATTATCAGCAACTGTGAACCCTGATAAAAGAACTAGCTGCTAAATAACCGAGTTTAGTCAATTGCTCGAAGCCACTGCTGCTTTAGGACAACGCTATACTACACACTATATTACAGACGGCTGTTAAATAGATGCAATTGGAATGTCTCCGTACTGTACTCCACGGACCTTGCTCTAATAGAATACTATTTTTTCCGAAATTTGGAGACCTTCTTACAAGGAAACAAAATATCTCCCAGTCCAAACCCCCTTCCGAGCGTATATACACTACAACTGCCTATGAGACGGTAAAAGTGCATAGATAACAAAGGATGTACTTAGATTAATTAAATAAGATTTACAAAAAAAAAACTTAATATTCCTCCCATTCAAAATGCCAATTCCATATGTAAGCACCTAATAAAAGTACATTATATAATAAGAATACTAACAGCCCTTTAATTATATAAGCTCCTAGACCATGTCCAAAATGAAAACTAAAAAAAAACAGTCTTTCTACTTTAAATTTTCATTATTGATATCATACATATTTATGAGTGTATATTTCTTTCAAAAAGCTATGTCGATATAAAACAAGCTGCAAAATAAGTTTGTTTATGAGGCAGTGTATTCATGGCGAAATCAAAAGTGTATTTTTTGGAACTGATTAATATTTTCATTTATCCTGCTAAAAACTGCTGTTAATGCTTTGAAACTACTTTGTTTATATTGTTTAAATACTGGCTAAATATTATAAACATACATTAAGCTAAGCAATACTTGTAATCCAGTATCTAATAACTTTGTAGGAGCAATTCTTGTATATAAATATTGTAAACTGCATCTTAGAAATGGCTCCGACGATTTTCAGGCGGTTTAGTATGCAAGAGGTTTCGGGGACGATTAATCGATCTAGCTAGGATTCATTTTTATAAAATTTATCAAATAAATACAGAACAAATCTCGGTCATTGTATGAAACCAAAAAACGGATTAACAATTGCCTTTGTAGTCTTATATGGTGGGGCAACTTCTAAATAAACTTTTTAAAATACACTAAAAGAATGTTTGAACTACCTCGGTGGCGCGGTGGTAACGAATGCAATTGCTGTGCCTGTTAATGCAAGTGCTAGCCTCGAGTACGATTCTCGAGTCGGAATAAATATTTATAATATTAATTTTGGATTTGGAGTTCCTATTTACAAAAAAAAATAGTGCGGTACCCATACTATAAGCTCTGCTTAGTTTGGAACTAGATAATACCTAAATAGATAATATCTAATCTATCTAAATGTCTAAATATGTCTATGCCAGCATAGCAAAAGAGCAAAATGGTGCAGTCAAGGTTCATCATGAAGAATAGACTGGCTGGTGGCCAAATCTTCCAAAAGAATCAAATTCTATGATAGCATGAATAAACGTGGAATTTGTCGGTTTGGCTCTGACATATTAGTTACTTTGTTTCAACCTCTTTGTGAAGTAACTCATGGAAGTTTCTACATAACAGTAATAGAATAAAAGCATAAAAACTAAGAAATATAGTATGAGATTTTTAATTCTAAATACTGTTCAGAAACGTAACATCGAGCATGTGTAGTCATGTATACATGACTGGTTAGAAAAGTTACTTTTGCAATGAGTTGTAAAAATGTAAGAATGTAAGAAGGAAACTTGTAATTTCCTATAACCATATAGATTTAAACTTCAATGATTTTCAATTTCCTCTATATGGCAGGTACAGGTAGAACGTATACATAAATATTTTTACAGAAATATGTGAGTTATTTCTACGTCATGAAAAAAATGTAATTATAAATAGTAGTAATCATGTACTACGAAAAATTGTAATAGTGGAGATTATAAACTTATGGTTCACTTCTTGAACAGTATATTTGTACAGTTGGAGTTAGAGGACTGCACTGGTGCACTGGTCTCAATGACCAATGACTTNTAGTATCTAATAACTTTGTAGGAGCAATTCTTGTATATAAATATTGTAACCTGCATCTTAGAAATGGCTCCGACGATTTTCAGGCGGTTTAGTATGCAAGAGGTTTCGGGGACGATTAATCGATCTAGCTAGGATTCATTTTTATAAAATTTATCAAATAAATACAGAACAAATCTCGGTCATTGTCATAAAAAAAGAAAATACCACGATAATAAAAGTTACAAACAAACAAATAAACATATGAAACCAAAAAACGGATTAACAATTGCCTTTGTAGTCTTATATGGTGGGGCAACTTCTAAATAAGCTTTTTAAAATACACTAAAAGAATGTTTGAACTACCTCGGTGGTGCGGTGGTAACGAATGCAATTGCTGTGGCTGTTAATGCAAGTGCTAGCCTTGGGTACGATTCTTGAGTCGGAATAAATATTAATAATATTATTTTTGGATTTGGAGTTCCTATTTACAAAAAAAATAGTGCAGTACCCATACTATAAGCTCTGCTTAGTTTGGAACTAGATAATACCTAAGTCTATCTATCTAATCTATCTAAATGTTTAAATATGTCTATGTCAGCATAGCAAAAGAGCAAAATGGTGCAGTCAAGGTTCATCATGAAGAATAGACTAGCTGGTGGCCAAATCTTGCAAAAGAATCAAATTCTATGATAGCATGAATAAACGTGGAATTTGTCGGTTTGGCTCTGACATATTAGTTACTTTGTTTCAACCTCTTTGTGAAGTAACTCATGGAAGTTTCTACATAACAGTAATAGAATAAAAGCATGAAAACTAAGAAATATAGTATGAGTTTTTTAATTCTAAATACTGTTCCGAAACGTAACATCGAGCATGTGTAGTCATGTATACATGAATGGTCAGAAAAGTTACTTTTGCTATAAGTTATAAAAATGTAAGAATGTAAGAAGGAAACTTGTAATTTCCTATAACGATATAGATTTAAACTTCAATGACTTTCAATTTCCTCTATATTATGGCAGGTACAGGTAGAACGTATACATAAATGTTATTACAGAAATATGTGAGTTATCTCTACATCATGAAAAAAATGTAATTAATAGTAGGAATCATGTACTACGAAAAATTGTAATAGTGGAGATAATAAACTTGTGGTTCACTTATTGAACAGTATATTTGTATGGTTGGAGTTAGAGGACTGCACTGGTGCACTGGTCTCCACTAATGACTTCTTTGACACTTCAGTGAGTATCTGCTTCAGTCGGTAGGTAACGCGACCTCCCTCCCTACTTACCCAAGCTTCGAGGTGAGGCATAACGGCACCTCCAGCCACGCGCACCATCGTGCCAAGGCTTGTCAGTAAGCATTCCGCAGTATTTTAAATTCATCCTGGTTATTACCGCTCTCATCCCGGGGGATGGCGCGAGACTGGTCATAGAGCCTCGCGTCCATATCCGCCAGGATATCAAAGAGTGAGAAACGAGCTAGCACTTTCGTTGCCTCTGACGAGATGGTGCAGTATCCTCGTACGATCCGAATGGTCGCTACCCGCTGCACTTGATTGAGCTTAGCTCTACAGCGGGAAGAGGCCGATAGGCGCTTGGCTCATATCGGCACTCCATTCATAGGCCATGGATCGTATCACCGCACCATGTTGGCAACGAACTTCCTGCCGCGGACCCCCCAAATTAGGTAATAGCCTCTGTAAGGAACCCACCATCCCTCGAACTCGGGGAATCATCCGCTCCAAATGCTCCTCAAAGCTCCAGTGGCTGTCCAGGGTGAGGCCGAGGTACTTTAGTCAACCTCGACCACCATTCCTCCCAGTCTAATAAGTGGGCATGTAGGAACGGCACCTCCGTATAATTTCGGCACCTCCGTATTTCCTGTGAAACCACAGGGCTTCCGTCTTATGAAGTGCAACCCGTAGACCCAAAAGAGCGACCAGCGGCCTCCAGAACTTCCTGGAATCCATCTCCCCTAAACAGTAATAGAGTGTCCTCCGCGTAACAGACGACTTTGTCCTTTCCCTGTAAAAGCTTTTCAGGACTTTGCCTTGGCTTCCACGATAGCAAGGCCTACAGCCTTTGCTGCAGCGCCATATTCCCGCTTTACTTCGGCAATCAGCTCGGTTGTGGTTCGCCGTCATCTTCGGGTTCTCTGAAACCGGCGACGGGCTCTCGAGCACGCTGTGCAAAATTGCTCGAATTCCAGTGTCACCAATACACAGAACCCCGCCTTCGCTCCGGCCTGATCCGTGGCATTGACCTGTCATTGACTTCAGTCATGATACCACCACCACCAGGCCACATACTTTTCTGGATCAGACGAGACCCATTCTTCCTCTTCCAATCCAAGCCAATCCGCGACGATGGTTGCGGCGACGATCATATCTCGATTCATCCGCTTGAGGGACCATCATCGCGGTAGGCCACTACAGCGCCGGTCTGGGCCTGCACCTGGGTAGCGGATGGTCACATCAAAGAATATGTAGTGCCTGTCTATCTGTTTGTTTTTCTGTTACGCTTTCACGCCTAATGCGCTGCAATTTCATTGAAATCAATTTCAATGAAATTTGTCATGGAGATGTTTTGATTCTTGAGGTAGGCTATTATTTTCCGCGATAGATAACATTCACGCGGTGGAGCCGTGAGCAAAGTTTTTTTGACTGCAAAGTAGCTGTCACGCATTTTTAAGTTAAATTATTTTTATATTTACGATAGAAAAAAAAAGAATTTCCCTGTCACAACCAGTAATATCATTATTTCAAACACTCAAATTGTAATAAAATCTAAAGATTGTAACAAAAAGTCTCTAAAATCTATCTCAAAAAATACCTAAAGTTGTTATTAGCACTTAAACCCTCCAACACTCAAGACTGTTCATAAAACTTGTAAGATATGATCTTTTAGATGTAACTTTATAAGCGAAAAATGTAGACGTAAAATTCGATAGAGTTGGCTTGCAAATATTCACGGATAAGGATTTTGTATAGAAAAAGTCGAAATAGGCCAGCAATGTGGCAGCGAACAGTACAAAATGCAAAATAATTTATAATCCTTCTACACCGAGAAGATTTGCCCACAAAAGCCTGTAGCTCAAATTGTGAGTATTTTACAGTTGTACCAATGTTGTATACATTGACATAACACTCATTTATTCTGGGCTCAGTGTTAGACAGGAGTTTACAATGCAGTAGATTGTTAAAAGCTGATGATGATATAATGTTAGTCTATGATTTTTTTACCAGTTGTTTCATTATATCAATTCGGTTGACTTTTATGATTTCAGGCAGCTTACTTGTAATATAGACAAGCCTGTCGCTATTGGTAAAATTTATGCCCATGAAAGGAAAAAGGAATTATACGAAACATGCATTATATGGTGCATTATATAGGACTTGGATCCTAACAGAACAACTGCAAAACTAAGTAAAAGTGTGCCAAATCATTTTAAGTACAAAAAAGGGATGGAGTGAAACTACAAACAATTAAAACTATAACAAGATCTGAATGAATGTATCTAAAACCTACAAGCAACTAAAATGGAGATAGACAGGGCATCTGCTAAGACAAAGTAAATAAAAATGGACAAAGGTTTAACAGAATGGTACCCAAGAGAAGACAAAAGGAATAAAGGTAGGTAAATAAAAATATGGGAAGACAACTTCACGAAAATAGTTTTTTTTTATGATATAGGGTCAAACGAGCAGACGTATCACCTGATGGTAAGCGATTACCACCGCCCATGGACACCCACAACACCAGAGGCGTCATAAGTGCGTTGCCGGCTTTTTAAGAAGGCGTACGCTCGTTTCTTGAAGGCTTGAAGGTCGTATTGGTCTGGAAATACCGCAGGCGACAGTTCATTCAACAGTTTTGTGAGGCAGGAAGTCCCTGGAAAAGGGCATAGTTATGAACTGCCAACCATCTAGATGATAGGGATGAAATTTTTATCGCGCAGGACGATAGTGGAAAGAGGCGGAAGGAATAAGTCCGAACAATTCTTCGGAGCACTCTCCATGGTAAATACGGTAGAAGATGTAAAGCGAAGCCACGTCTCTACGGAGCGCCAAAGAGTCTAGCCGAATTGAAAGTTCTTGACAATCAACGATTCGAGTCGCTCTCCGTTGAATGCGGTCCAAAGGGAGGGAGCTGGTATTGGGGTACCCACGCCCAAAGATAGTTCAGTATGGGTTTAGCAAGAGACAAACGTAGGCATCTTTGAAGGAGGCCTTGGTCGATAGACAAGCTATTACAAAAAATACTCAGTTGCCGATATTTAAAATAAAGAAGAAAAGAAAAAAAACATACTATTAGAAAGTGAACAGCAATAAAGGTATTTCTTTAAAACATAATTCTATTCAAACTTTTAAGTAGCACACAACAATCTAAGTAAACGCAACGTTTGAATAGAAAACAACATAAAATTTTATTAAGAGTCTTAAAACTAAACGTAAAAGTTTTAGGTAATTCGCAACATTTCGTCGATAGGGCACTTGGGTTCAATGGTTATTTGAACTAGTGCTGTTATATTGAAAAAAAGATTGATAGCTTCCACATATAATGATAAACGTGTTTTAATGACATCAAAACGTCGTTACCAATTCTGCATCATTCTCAGAGGCAGAGGATTCTTCCTTTGAGTTACAAACTAGTAACAGTAAACGATAGAAAAAAATATATTTCATAAATAATTAAGTACCGTCACAAACTCTACTTCTCCAAATATAATCTACTAAGAATCTTCCTTTATTTTACTCAAAAATACCACGACTGGCAAGCAGCCAGGCGCTGGCGTATCGCCGGTCCTTTAAATAATTATAAGCACACGGACCGTGCTTTTGGCCGGCCCAAGATAGTTTTAGATTAATAATAATAAATTATTTCTAGTTCTAATAAAGTTCAAACTGTCAAAATTATCCCCCTTATCGTTTGGCATCACCGAAGTCGACTAAAAAGCAGTTTTTCTCTAATTCTACACATTTTTAGTCCTATAAATGTGTAAACGATTAGATTTCATAGTGCATATAACAAAACTAAGGTTATCTCGTCTTTGATCTCGAGGATAAGCGGGGACTCTTGACCTCGAAACGGCAACATGATCCTTCGATCGTCTTTTATTATGTGTTTATAATGGGGTATAAATAGCCTGTGATAGGACAAATAGAAGGCTGGCGCCACATCTGACGGCCTTCTACTGTTACAAAAATAATACAGGTAGGTCTTCTATGTAGTTATATTCATATTACTATTAAATTAATAAAAAAACGTTTCATTAAAAAAAATGTTCTTCAAAATTTGTAATCAATTTTTAATTAACAATTAAATATTAAAAGTGGTGTGGGTAACCAACACTACTTTTAATTTGCAACATTGCTATCTAGACCCACACTTGATAGTTATTGTTTTTGAGGGATTTAGAGGTGGATGGGGGATAGAAAAGGGGTTCGTGTATGGGCCACGGGTATACTCACTCACTCACTCGGTGAAACACAGCGCTAGCGCTGTTTCACACCGGTTTTCTGCGAGGCCGTGGTGTCGATGCCGAAGCGTGGTTCTCCCACGATTGGTTGATATATACATTTATATATACATTATAAGCACACACCTATAGGGGATCACCACGTGTATTATAAGCACACACACGTTAATCTCAGACCACTACCGGCCACTTTCATGCTTGCGTTATACTTTTCAAATGTTGTCTTTCAAAGTTATTGTTTTGTTTATATTGGTATTTTTAAGAAAACTCTGATACGAATGTGATATCTCTAATACAATAACACTATGTTACTTAAGGAACACATGTCAAAGATCATTTTAACTAATGTCTTTTTTCAGTTTTCTATAAACAAATAAAACTAAGTACACTTACATTGAATATAGTCGGTATTCTGCTCTCAAGTTCGTTTATTTCTTAGTCACAGAATTCCTCAAGTTAACTTCTAGAAACTGTGTTTACAATTGCTTTCGGGTCACCTGTTACTGACGGTTCTGACGTGATTTACGCTACCAAGAGAGTGTTACTTTTATAAACTTAGTTTAAATAAGATCATGCTATTCAATGGAGCAGTATGAAAGATTCTGGCTATTTATAACTAAAAATTTAACAAGGAAAAAACGATTTCAAGAACTGGGTCATATTGAAATGGGACCAAACGGAAAGCTCCAGCTTTCAATTAAAAAATAATCATCTAAATCGGATTACCAAGTGGAAAGTTCTGAGGTAACAAACATAAAAAAACACAGTCGACTTGAGAACCTCCTCTTTTTTGAAGTTGGTTAAAAATACTTGAAAGAGTTGACGAAGATATGTTACTCCTTCAATACTGTCCGCCTTTGTACCTCGCGTTACTTTTTCTTTCTTTCTATCTGTGTTATTTCATATTTCTTGAATAAACTTGATAAGCTATGACAGTGTGTTGTCAGACTTAGATCTAAAGATGACAAATAATTTGGATCGTTTTTTGTTTTTGCGAAAGGCGGTCCCCATTTCATGTCATCCACATTTTTTATATTTTTTATCATTAATTCCATCACGACGAAGACTTGAAGGCTCGAAGACTTAGAATTGAAGACTTGAAATACTTGACATTGGCAGAAATAACTGATCCGGCTGATTGCCATATCATCAAAAGAAGAAGAAGAAAATTAATTTGTTGTGAAAATAGTGAAAATATAAAACAAGAACAAATAAACCTACATACAGATTTATTTCCTCCAACTCTCGTGTTCTAGTAATTACAGTATAATGCTACCAGAAGTTAACAATGAAATCATAGAAAATAATATTCAAATGTAGACAAATAAATATTGTCTTTGCTTAGAGTGGAAGAGATAGAACTTACAAAAACAATTTAATAATTATCCATAAATGCAAAAGTTCCTAGCTCAAGACTTCGTATCACATTTATGAGTGCATTGACTTCGAGATTTTCAGACACTTGCTTTCAAATAGGTATTTCTGCTCTCAATGAAAGTAAAGATAAGTGCGATAAAAGACTAAAACAAACATAAATGAAGACACAGAGTTAGAGCACGTATTTGGAGAAAGGGAATTCATGTTGGATTGCCTGATGCTTTCTTTTGTTTTCGCTTACCCCTAGTGAGACAATACCTAACAATATAATAGTTATTTTAGTAACGTTAACATCAAACTATGTACCTAAGTCAGTGTCTCTATATCTTTTTGAATGATCAACATGTGTGTGTGATTTTTAAGTAGTTTTGTTGAATGTGTACGTTTAACCGTGCAGTGCTCATCTTAGTTTAAAGTTGCGTCTTTTTTGGGTGTACATTTTTCTATCCTCGTATTTAAACGTATTGTTTTTGGGTACCAAGCATGTATAAATGATGGAATTAATAATGTCACCATGTTACAAAAAATTGTTGTTAAATTAACTGTTTGACGATAATTAATTTCGTAGGTGCAATGAGGGCGTACAAACAAACTGAACATCTTAGTCTTTATTAAATATGTTACACGATTAAAACTTTAAAAATGAACGACTTGGTGGATTATAATGATAAAATAAATTAACCTTATTTATGGAATAGCGGGCTAACGAGCAGACGTAAGCGATGGTAAGCGATTTCCGTCGCCAATGGACACCTGCAACATCGGAGGCGTCGCAAGTGCGTTGCTGGCCTTTGGGGGATAGGGGGAGGGCTTGGGGTATGGGCCTCCGGTATCCTCACTTACTTGATGAAGCATAGCGCAAGCGTTGTTTTACACTGGTTTTCAGTGAGGCCTAGGTAATCACTCCAGTAGAGCCGGCCCATTCCAGCCGAAGCGTGGCGCTTTCATGGTAAGACCCGTCTAAGAACTCGTCAAACCTGTCTAAGTTTTAAGTAATGTAATACGATTTATTCGCTTTAGAACATATTCCCTATCTATCTTAGCAGATAAGAGACCGTTTAGCAAGTCCCAGATATCCCTCGCTTGATTTTCAACTATAAGGAGTTGTAAGTACTGTTCGAATCCGGGCTTAACTGACGGATTTATGCACTAAGAGCAAACAATTCTACGTGCCAAGACATTTGAAGTTCCGACGAAGATGTGAGTAGTTATCTCCGACAAACTACATTTAAACTATTTTGGACTTTACTGAGAACGTATAGGTAGCAAAATCGTTTGAGAGTAATATATTACTTGCTGTGCCAGGTTTTTCTCAATGCTAATGTCAGTGTTTTAGATAAGTTCTGAGATATATTTATGTAGAGAAATGGTAGAGGCACCATTGACTAAAGTACGTATAAAAGTCAAATCGTCGATTGCCAGAATATTTCCGAATGGATTAACCCTTGTTCAAAATAATACCAATTGTAGCTTTCTGACATCGTTCAAACATAATAATTTAACACAACTAGACCAGTAAATACATTCAAATTACTAGGTATAATAAATAATAAATAAATATTACGGACATCTAACACACAACGCCATCTAGTTCCAAACTAAGCAGATCTTGTATTATGGGTACTGGACAACTGACATGAATAAATAAATACTTTTATTGTAAATATATACATATTATACATAGAAAACACTCAAACTCCAAAATAAATATTTGCAGATCATACAAACATTTGGCCCGACCCAGAATTCGAACCCGAGACCTCATGGACAGCAGTTGCGTACGCTACCACTACGCCACCGAGGCAGTCAAATATAACAATAGACATACATATTAATTGAAAGGCATACATTGATCTTGTTAAAAATAAACTATCTCGATTTATACGCCTTATTCCGTCTTTAATAAGGTTAGGCTTATTCTAAGCGTGAACACCTCACAAACGTGTTATGTTGTTGTAAAATTTAAAACCCCCTAAGTATGAAATGGAAATAGTCAGTTCTACGTAATCTGCTCACGAGTAAAGCTACTAGTTTAGTGGAATTGGCACCTAGATTAGGTGGAAATATTGTATATGAAGACGTTTTGTGTAGTTCTTTTTCTATTTACTGTGTTTGAATTTCAATCATTCACTAAAAATCAAATCTAATGCAAGCGGAGCCGCGGGTAGAAGCTAGTTTAATATAAAACTTTTAGTGTTCTTTCTGGGAATAGCAAAAAAATTTGTTTTTAATTTATTGCGTAGTGTTTAAACCACGACCAAAACAGGCGGTGTCGCAAAGCTATTGGAACATAAAATATTACGCAAATAGAAAGGGAAATTTAAAGTTACTTTTAACTTTACATTGTGCACAAGCGATGGTTTAACTAAGTATCAAATGCCGTAATTTTCTATTTTCAACCCTGAAGAGTTCCTTTTCAGCTTCGTTTAACTACAAATGAAAAACAAAGGGAATAAATTGTGCATGGCATTTAATGAATGCAGGGCTAACTGTTGGATGTTTTAAAGTTTTTGTTAAATTAACTTTTCAATATTGAGTATCTGAGAACTAATGAAAACATTTTTCGGTTGACAACGACCAGGAACAGTGTTGTGAAAATGTCGTATGTGTCAATTATTAAGTTTTGTTATCCATGTAGGGACGGATTAAGAAAACACAGTGTCGCCACACCTATTCATCCAGTCGTAAAAGGCGACTGAGGGCGCAATCTGTACAGGACAACATCACAGCAAAGGGAACGAAACTCTATTACATCACACGCATATATTTTAGCAAAAAAAATGGACCCTCAACCAGATGCTTGGTTTAGGCGTGACTGAATTATGGGAGTGTTTGTCGTAATTCCTCATCGACTTGAGTAAAAATCGTTGCCGAAGTCCCTTACAATACAGATTAAAATACCTTCTTGGTATTATGGACGTGGAAAGAGAACTTCCAACCTCGGAGGCGACACGTCGGGTAACACACACAAACCCAGCGCAAGAAATGTGCACAGCGTGCAAAAGTTAATTAGTGGAGATCATTCAACGATTATATGTCTTTTTTGGACAGAAAATACAATTAGTAATTAGTCTTTACCAAATATATTTATTGTTATCTCAATTAGAGCGCCACCTGTGATTTTTTGCCAATGGAAGAAGCTTTTAATTTTTGTTTTACATTAATAAAACAGAGTTTGTGATTTAGTTTCATTGATTGCATTAAGTTAAGAAAACTGTACTGATTATAACTAAATTAAGAAATTCCAATTAAATATTTTTTTATCTTAATAATGGGCTAGGTATGTAGTGCACGCAACTGGTGCTGTCTCATTGCACCACGACTAATGCAGGTTAACGACTTCGCACACAAAAAAACTGATGACAATACGTTGCGTACCGGGGTCGGCACTTGACGTTCACTCATGGTCGTAACACGCGCGTGAAACGTGCGCTCCCGAGGGAATCTTTGCCATACTGTTCGTAAGGGACACAGCTATCACATGCTCAAGCCACGACTTTCAAAACTTACATATGCGTCAACTACAGCGTTGTCTCCATCATATCTGAACGGCCTTATTAGTTTGTATTAAATTTAGGAAATTCATAATTTCTGTGTTATTATTTTCATTAAATGTTTTAAAATTTTGACTCTAGCTTTAAGTACATTCTATAAAAAATATTTTAAACAAAAACTTATTTCTTTTGACTTAATTAATTTTCTTTTAGCTTTATTTATAAGGTTTTTCAATTATTTAGTCCTTGTAATACGGTGTCGTTGCTCTAACGACTTTCAATCACTGATTTAATTTAATATTATTTGATTAGTTTTTTATTAGTGCTGTCTTAATGAAACGGCCTGAATAAAAAATAGTGAACAATTTGATGTTAATAAAAAGTAAAAGCCTTGTCTGTTAATTAATATAATTTTCCATTACTTGAATTTTGTTTCAGCATGACATAAAATCGATGGAGCGACAATTTAAAGAAATTGGCTTGCAGCTAATAGATGCGAACTGCCCCAGACCGGGATTATTGTCGATCCCTGGAAGATGCCTTTGTTCAGCTTTGGACGGCGAAAAGTATCAATCTAATGCTATTAAGAGTTTTTAGTAGAATAAATTGAATGTATAATAAACAAACTGTTATATACTTATATGTTATGTTTTGTCTATCCCCATCTTTGGGCGGGGGAACCACAACCAATGCCAGCTCCAGCGCTTCCCGTTGGACCGCACTCAACGGAGAGGGACTCGAATCGTCGATTGCCAAGAACTTTCAATTCGACTAGACTCTTTGGCACTGCGTAGAGATGCTTGTGCTTGGGGTTCGCTGTGCATCTTTAACCGCATTTACCATGTGTGCATGCGAGGAATTGCTCGGACTGATTTCTGCCACCTTTTTCCACCATCACCCTACGCGACAGAAATTTCATCTCTATCATCTAGATGGTTGGCAGTCCACAACTGTGCGTTTTTCAAGGAACATTCTGCCTCTCACAACAAAACTGTAGAATGAACTGTAGCCTTCGGTGTTCCCGGACCAATATGACCTTCAAACCTTCAAAAAACGTGCGTACTCTTTCTTAAAAGGCCAGCGACGTAATTGTGATGATTGCATCAGGCGATACGTCTGCTCATTTGACCCCCCATTCCATAAAAAAAAGAAAAGAAGACATTGTTACCCCAGGAATCAGAGGTATCTCTGACTCCTGGAATAACAATACATGTGTGCTAACAACTTGTTGTTATTAAATACTTTTAACTTACCGTTGTGGACCTCGTGGTTAATATCCCCTGTTAGGCATAGGAGTACTTCATGGCTCTCAACAACAACCAGTCCTGTGCTATTGTGGTTACAATAATAATAATAAAAGAAAATATTCGAAATGTTTGCCTCTTTGGTTATTTATAGTTAACTTTAAAATTTAAGTTTCGCGATCATCTATGTTATTTTATATAGCTTTCTTTGCTTTAACTATTTTCCTTATTAATTATATTTCCAAATGTTTAACAGGATACGTTATGAATGTCGGGATTGAGATACATATGTATGCTTTGTAAAATTATTAATTTTCCAAACTTAATTAAATCAATGTTTGAGTAATTAATAAGTTAAATAAGTAAAACAAGCAAGTTTATAAATACACGGCTAACTTTTACACGGCCTACATTTAGCTGTACGTTCTCGGGACACATGAGTAAATATTTAAAGGAAAAACCCGTAAAGAATACCTACAGATAGTTCCCAAGTTCTTTTTGTCGTTGTAAGTTTTTCTATAATTATTGGGTATACATGGAATTTCAGGAACTCTGTAGCGGACTTAAATGTATTTTGAATGCTTATATTGAACTTGGGAGTGGGCTGGCCACATTTGCCGAAGAACCGATAGCCGTTGGGGTAAACGAGTTCTTGAGTGAACCGCGTCTCGGCAAAAGTATTGTAGGACGTCCACAAGCCAGGTGGAGCGATGATTTGCGCAGGACGGCTGGCAGGAGCTGGATGCGAGAAGCCATAGATCGAACTAAGTGGCGTGAAATTAGAGAGGCATATGTCCAGCAGTGGACTGCGATAGGCTGATGATGATGATGATGATGATGATGATATTGAACTTTGACACAGAAGATTTTTCACCAATTCTGACAATATTTAGAAAACACTAAGAAAGGTGTTTATCGACAAGATATATTCACACTGAGGAAATAGGTACATAAGGTATTCTAAGTCGACTTTTTCGCAAACCTTGCCATCAAGCATGCCTTGCAAGGAACATCTTCGGAGATAAGATCAATTTGGTATATAAATAAATAAATATGTTCAGATATTTTAACACGCAACGCCATCTACTCCCAAACTAAGCAGAGCTTGTACTATGGGTACTAGACAACTGATATTAATACTTATATACTTATTTTTTTGTAAAAACATACATATTATACATAGAAAACACCCAAACTCCGAAACAAATATTTCCAGATCATACAAACATTTGGTCCGACTCAGGAATCGAACCCGAGACCTCTTGCACAGCAGTCGCATTCGCTACCACTGCGCCACAGAGGCAGTCAAATATATAATATTTACATAATATATATTCATCCATAGTCTATATTTACAATCCTTATGAAAGATTTCCTTAACCAATTGATGTAATATCTATCAAATCCTTAAAAACCTACGAGAAAAATATAATTGGTCAATTAATACCTATACAGCTCGCAAATGGAATGAAAAAACTTAAATAAGGTGGAAGCTATTCAATCGTGGAAGCACTCCAGGCAATTTGCGGTGCCCATTTAAATGTTCAGCAGAGTACAAGCTGTATAATATACGTTTGTGAATGCATACGACAGTTATATTCATATAATTCGTTCCCAATATGACAATTATATCATTGATGTAATAAACGGAGAGTACTTTTGTGTTGTGCAATGCGGTAAATAAATCAAATAACACAAAAAGGTCAAACTTATTTTAAGAAAAGTTTTGTATGTTCTTGCAATATTGGTTATTATTTTTAGGTTAGGTATTTGTTTAGAAATAAAAATATATATTATTTTGAACATTACACCTGCTGTAATTTTATAGCCAGCCATTTAGATTATTGGACACTTTGCTCCCGATTTAATTCAATTCACATTCTCTACATTTACACTCTCTGCCATTTTATTTCATTTACAAACACTGCGAATGCCTGACTTGAATATTGAATTTTGTAAAATACGTTTATTTTAACACATTTTTCGTGTGATTGTCAAAATTTGCGGTTGTGTGAGCTTGTTTACATTAAAAGCTTTATAGTTAAGTAGTAGTAAGTATAGTTAAGGTTTTACAAATGATAAGCAGTGGAATGAGGGTGTGCTGGTATATTACGAATCTACACATAACTATAAAATACTAGATGTGACCCGCGGTGTTACCAGCAATTTCACTTCACCCTCAGGTAACGCCGCGGGTCGAATCAATTAGCTACCTACATAAATAGTTTATGAAAAGTAACGGCCTTGTTAAATCGTTGTAAAGATGTCCAGCGAAGATACCGCACAGGCGCGTTTTTTCTCGTGCGGAAATCCCCTCGGATACCACCGGCTGGTGGCATGTTGGATTCGAACCGACTAAAACCGTACCCCAATTTGGGAAGCCAAGAGCCGGGGAACCAGGTGCATCTTCGAAAGGAAATACCTGGAACCATGACGTATCACCGCCCACCTACATCTCGTAGATGGCCCTCTCCTGAAAAGGAACCCTGATGTTCCCTTGCTAAAAAAAAGCGCTTGCGCCTCCAACATGGCTTGCTTCTGATAGGGCGACGGATGGCCTCACCTGCTACGCCTAGGCTTGCGCATATGGAGGACGGAGATCTTTTTCGATTTCTCTAACATTAGAACTCCTCAAATCCCCAAATAAGTGATTTATTTAAGAAGGTTTTTTAAAAACAAATTTTTCTTACTTTTTAATAAAGAAAACTTTAAGCCCTTTCAATTAGTCAGTAAACCACATATTTATTTATTTTATTTATTTAGTTTTTCACGGCAGCCATTTCGGATTAATAACAATACCGATTATATATATAATTGCATTATCATCAAAGCTAAAGGTATATTTAGAGTTCAGCTTAATCGGAAACCGGGAATTGGATTCAATTTAACTTGCAAGATTTGATTACAGATAAACACACAAGTGAAACTAAATAAAAGATTGTAAAAAGTGGTTTATATTAAGATTGACGACATTTCGCCATGTGATTTCTGAGTTGGTTTGATTTCTGTAAAATAAATAAAAATCTAGGAGTATATATAACTTCATATGGGGGTAACGGCCTAAATGTTTTTATTTCACCTGTATCTTATAAATGTTGGAAATTTAGTTTTAATATTGAGTATATTTTTTTGAAATTCAAAACTTTTATTAATATCATATTGATATTTTTTCTTATGAATAATATTTTAGTAGTTGCGTAGTTGTTATAGGCGACGCCTATGTCCAAATAAATCGAGAAATAGAAAAAACATATATCTGAAATCAAAGTAATATCCTTACTATTGAAACTACAAAACTAACATATACCATATTTATAAAAAATGCTAAAAGAAAGGATGAAAACCGGAAATTATTAATGCTAAGCACGATACCAAAAAGCTTTGTAAGGTCATTTAAAAATTATTCATACAAATAAAACAAAGAACCAAGCATTTGTAATTTAGCATTTTCAATAGGTATCTTTCCAAAAACATTTAAGTGGGCACTTATGCACCCCATACATAAAAGTGGTGACAGAGACTGTGGTGTGTGTAAGAATGACTTACCTCGTATTATGCCTATACATATTATCATATTCCATCACGTCTTGGGGAGGCGCTGCCACGAATAGTTTGACGAAACTGGAGCATGCTTAAGAGCAGTGTTATATCAATATTGTATACATACATTCTTCGGTTGAATTTTACCATAGATATTTCAGTGTCCTTAGAGTTCACTTCATATTGTCACTAAAATACACGTACAATCATACTATAACCCTCTAATGAATGCAACAAAGTGTTGCAAATATAAAATCCATCACTGAATTGAATTGACACAATATGCAGAACAACTTTTTTACACAGATTCTATTGTTTATGAGCCTTATTTTCTATAAAAGTATCGTTTAGGATCTTATGAATTATTAAAGTTGGTAAAGATTTTTATTTATGTGTAGGCCTACTAAAGTAACTGTTCTCTGCCTGATGAAAAGTGAACCGAGTCCAAGAGTGGTGGTCAAAATATCCATTGCGAATGCAGAAAATGTAACAATGCAGCATGGTGACACACACAGTGATGCTTCTGCATCATTAGGCCTCTGGTCTCGTATTCCCCAACAAAACACGACAGGATGAATGCTGTCATTTTACATAGATCTTTTGTGCGAGATTAGTACCGCCCTGGTCGAGCCGGCCCATTCGTGCTAAAACCAATGTGGCTCTACTACCTTTGATAATGAAAGATTCTCATTTACAGATTCTTAGGACAGATCAGATATTNGCGACGCCTATGTCCAAATAAATCGAGAAATAGAAAAAACATATATCTGAAATCAAAGTAATATCCTTACTAATGAAACTACAAAACTAACATATACCGTATCTATAAAAAATGCTAAAAGAAAGGATGAAAACCGGAAATTATTAATGCTAAGCATGATACCAAAAAGCTTTGTAAGGTCATTTAAAAATTATTCATACAAATAAAACAAAGAACCAAGCATTTGTAATTTAGCATTTTCAATAGGTATCTTTCCAAAGACATTTAAGTGGGCACTTATGCACCCCATACATAAAAGTGGTGACAGAGACTGTGGTGTGTGTAAGAATGACTTACCTCGTATTATGCCTATATATATTATCATATTCCATCACGTCTTGGGGAGGCGCTGCCACGAATAGTTTGACGAAACTGGAGCATGCTTAAGAGCAGTGTTATATCAATATTGTATACATACATTCTTCGGTTGAATTTTACCATAGATATTTCAGTGTCCTTAGAATTCACTTCATATTGTCACTAAAATACACGTACAATCATACTATAACCCTCTAATGAATGCAACAAAGTGTTGCAAATATAAAATCCATCACTGAATTGAATTGACACAATATGCAGAACAACTTTTTTACACAGATTCTATTGTTTATGAGCCTTATTTTCTATAAAAGTATCGTTTAGGATCTTATGAATTATTAAAGTTGGTAAAGATTTTTATTTATGTGTAGGCCTACTAAAGTAACTGTTCTCTGCCTGATGAAAAGTGAACCGAGTCCAAGAGTGGTGGTCAAAATATCCATTGCGAATGCAGAAAATGTAACAATGCAGCATGGTGATCCACACAGTGATGCTTCTGCATCATTAGGCCTCTGGTCTCGTATTCCCCAACGAAACACGACAGGACGAATGCTGTCATTTTACATAGATCTTCTGTGCGAGATTAGTACCGCCCTGGTCGAGCCGGCCCATTCGTGCTACCCGCACAGTGATGCTTCTGCATCATTAGGCCTCTGGTCTCGTACTCCCCAACGAAACACGACAGGACGAATGCTGTCATTTTACATAGATCTTCTGTGCGAGATTAGTACCGCCCTGGTCGAGCCGGCCCATTCGTGCTAAAACCAATGTGGCTCTACTACCTTTGATAATGAAAGATTCTCATTTACAGATTCTTAGGACAGATCAGATATTTATAAAGTACTACTAATTGCAGATGGTCTTAAGGTATAAGGTCACAAACAAAAACAAAACAATACACAATTGAAAATTTCAAAGTAAACCAGTAAGTGCTGAGCAAGTTTAAATGGTGATTATTGAAGCGGCTATCCCAGAAACTAGACAGAATATATTCTCTTCGAATTCCGAAAAACTTACCCGAACCTTACGTATTTCTCAAAGTATTTCTGACATGGGGTATCATTGACTTATAATAATAATTTTCTTATTAATTTATTAAGGTATTTTAGAGATAAAACGCCATCGCCTAAAAAAACAAGAACATACCAATACCGCAGAACTGAATCATCAAGTAAATAATAATTATGCAATGCCCAAAAAAGCATTTGGATTGGTCGTATTATGCCGAATCCCATAGTAATTGTTGGGATTCTTTACTGAAAATAATTGCCGTAGTTTTTGTAGTACAGATCAGTTTATGTAATTTTATCTAAATTGAGTAAATTGCTATATTTATTTTGAACACCAATATTACCCATGATTTTGTGTTTCTACAATCGATTTGTCCATCCAAAGGTTGCCTGTAAGAGATTGCTTTTTAGCGATAAGGCCGCCCTTTGTACATGGCGATTATATTGTTTAGCTCAAATGTAACTGTATCAATTGGTGTACAATAAAGTTTATTCAATTCTGTTCTGTTCTGTGCTGTTCTGTTCTGTTCTGTTCTGTTCTGTTCTGTACTGTGCTGTTCTGTCCTGCTCCGCTCTGTTCTGTTCTGTAATGTTCTATTCTATTCTATTCTATTCTGTTCTGTTCTGTTCTGTTCTGTTCTGTTCTGTTCTGTTCTGTTCTGTTCTGTTCTGTTCTGTTCTGTTCTGTTCTGTTCTGTTCTGTTCTGTTCTTTCT
>PKRV01000476.1:21543-97964 GCA_003709505.1 Hyphantria cunea
TTCTATTCTATTCTATTCTATTCTATTCTATTCTATTCTATTCTATTCTATTCTATTCTATTCTATTCTATTCTATTCTATTCTATTCTATTCTATTCTATTCTATTCTATTCTATTCTATTCTATTCTATTCTATTCTATTCTATTCTATTCTATTCTATTCTATTCTATTCTACAGATCGATGTCTCGATAGTCACAAACTAGAAAATAGTCATACCTTATACTTGATAACCGACAAATTGATTTCAGAAATAAACTTTTAATAGACATGGAAAAATTATATACGAGTTATTCAGATCAGCAAATCAGCTTCTTTTTTTACTAATACTTTATTTTAATTTTTATATAGTCACATATATGGCCTATCATGTGGTAAGTAGATTTAATACTTAGTGAGATAATTTGTGGAAATAAAATTAGATGAATTTTGAATGCTGAAAGTATCCTACCTTAGATTTAATAATTCTGTAAATCTAATATCACCTACTTTTTTCTATTTCAACATGACGCGCGTTACTGTCCTATCTAGCGAAAATAAACCACACAACCATATACATCTTGAGTTTCACCAAATTTTATCTATTTATCGATGTACTTTACGGTAACACGTCCTATCCTATTCCATCTATAATGGACGATAAGCTAAGGTCGTGGCTGAGTGACGTGACTTTGTGTGTAATTGTAGGATAACAGTGTATCACGTAGAAGGCTTCAGAGCAGTGAATCTGGATCGGATTGTGAAAGACCAGAAAGGCAAACATTTATTCGAACAGAGCTATCACATAATTCGAACTTTAACCCGATCGAAACGAGCTCGAAAGAAGCCCAAACGAATCTTACAATCCTTCAGAGCGTTATGGAAATATATATACGTACGCATAGACAAACTTGCTATGCTTAGTTTCACAAACGTAGTATGTAATGAGCAAAAGCACGCGAAGGGAACACAACATATTGAAATATGACAAAAGGTATAAAGTTGTAGATTTTTTTAATGGCCTTTACATGAAATATTTTACTTTTTTTATATGTAACTATATCAGGAATATTTGACTGTTAAATTTGTTTCAACAAACTAGTTTCTAATACAGATCGTCTATTTTCTTTATGTTTACCAAGTCCCAGAATTGAGTCACTTTGGCAGGCTCATGTATATAAAAAGTCCACTCCTTTTGAGGGTGTTTACTTATGTATATATACTCATAACGACATACACTTGTATTAGGGTATTACAGAGCACAATGTATCGTTAAATATGGTTGCAAAGCCTGCTAAAGATGCATAAATGCGTTCAGAATATGGACCACTGCTCATGACATTATTTCGACGCAAGCTCAATTATGGAGTTATTGTGATCTACATGATAGTGTTATTAACACAGATTTGCGATTCATTTTCAATCGTAGATTAAATACCAGTGAGTAACGACAACAGTAGTTTTCGGACGCAGTGATATCTACGAGTACAGCTTGCTTTAGTTATGTTCGGTTTACGTATATCCGGAGTGCGGTATGTTTTGACCCACGACGCTTGGTTAAAAAAAATGTGTGCGTTTACTAGTGTACACACGTAAGAAGTGAAACTTATTTATATATATACTCGTAACCGAAAAATGTGACGGTAAAGGCAGATAAAGAAGTTTCACTTCAATAATAATAATAATATTTTGGAAATCAGATACACTAGGCTATCTAGTCCCAAACTAAGCAGAACTTGTACTGTAGGTAGATATAATAACATATTATTAGATTATTAGAGGCGCTCATAGCCCAGTTGCACTCGGTGATTAGAAACAATCACCGAGGGTAAGCAACGACAGCACGGTCAATACCTGGATGGGTGACCGCTGGTGGCATGTTACCATGAGCGTCTCCGCGATTCGGAGGTCACGTTAAGCAGTCGGTTGTTGTTATCATGGGATAACAGTCGTGAAGCTTAGTTGGAGGGCTTCAGGCGGCTTAAAAACGTCTAACGGCAAGATACGTAGCCACAGCGTATTCTTGTCAGTCCCCGCACTTGACCAGCGTGGGGACGTATGGCCTTAACCCTCTTCTGAGAGGAGACTCAAGCCCAGCAGTGGGCATTATGGGTTTTCGATCGATAATAACATATTTACTTCTTTTCTTCGTAAGTGTATTTTATATACATATAATACATAGAAAACACCTAAACTTCAAAACGAATATTTTTGTCCCTATTCTGTTTTTCAATAAATGTTTAACCCCGGAGACCAACACCGAGACCTCAAGCATAGTAATTGCATACTCTACTGAACCACAAAGGTAGGACGCTTGTTGATGTCTAAATTCTCATTTTTAATGTTCTCTGCCATACCACGTCACAGGAAACCACGACCTCATAGAAAGTCGGTGTTATGCTATATTTTCGATTCTTTTTATTAAGTAAGGACTCAAAAGACGGTAGTATACTTGAGACTCACGAGGAGCTGATATCCATGGACGACCGTAGCTACTTTACGGTACCATCACGTGTTCCGTCTGCTGGTTTGCTCTCTATACGTAATAAAACTTAAAATCTCCTGACACAAAATTTTCATAAAATAATAAATTATCATTTATAACATTTTTATAACATTTTATCCTCATTATTTATCGCCTTTAAAATTCCTTTACCTACCTAATACATATTTAAATTTAGTTATTGAACCTGTTAATTATATCAAATAAATAAATAAGACTGAACTGTCTTATTTATTTATTTGACGACCTCAGTATCACTAGAAAACCTCTTATCGAATAAAAAAACAGTATCCAAATCGGATCATTCGTTTAGGTGCCATGAAGCCATAAACAAGCACATATGTCACACTTATAACAAACACCCCATTGTGTCGGGAGATAAAAACACAGACAGACAAAATGCTTCCTAAACTTGTCACGAAGGGAAAACTGGAATTTCGATAAAATATTTGCTCACTCTGTGCAAATTCTTTTACTAAATTCCAATGCGAAAGACAAACAAGGAGAATTTTTGAATTCCTTTGATAAGTTGAATTGCATCAAAAGATACACAGTACAGATGAATGAGGAAGTTTGCTTAGAAGTTTGGGATATTTATTATGTCAGTGCTCTATCGAAATTTCTCATCAACTTATATTTTCTTATATATAGTAAAAAGTAAATATGAGTAGCTTTAAAATATTACTTAATAGACTATTTTTTTTAATCTACTTCTCTTTTAAGAGTTTTATGATTCTAAGCTTAGAAATAGTTATTTTTGAAAGTAAGCATGTATAAAATATGTAGACGGACTGGAGATGCAGAAAACAGTGTATGTAAGAGTTTAGAAGAGTAAAATCTATGACTAAAATGCATAAAAATATAGTTAATCTCGTCACATAGACAAATTTATATATTTTGAAATACATTTTAAGCTTGAATAACAAAAAACACATAAAGAAGTTTCTAAAACGAATTTTTAGTTTCTGGTTTTAAGTGGAAAGCATTTTGAACTTATTGCACACACAAAAGTACTTTTTTATCACATTTCAGAGTCAGAACTGAATACTTTTTTATGTTCATCACAATATAAAACAACTATCTTATAAATAAACACACAGAACGGGCAATTCCGAGAACTAACATTCATGGCGTAATTTTTTTGCAAGGCAGTGTACCGGCAAATTACGTTCTCTCAGGTGCAAGGCGGGTTATAAATGGTACACTTTGTGACAAGTAAAATTCAAGCTAAGACGTTTGTGAGGCGCGAGAAACTATGTCAGCTGAATATCTAGATCTAGGTGCAATACTGTCGAGAAAGAGCGCTCACAATGAGATTCGTGTGAAAGAATTTGTCTTTTTGTACGCTAAGTGAGTAGTTCTTTTGGTTTTCTATAGGCAAGTAAAGGTACTTATAGTACCTCTACTTACCAACTTTGCAATGTACATCATGTATGACAAGCAAGCTGATTTTCCGGGTGTAACGAATTTTGTCAATCAATTCTTCCAGGAGAAACAATGTTGCTCGAAAACTCTCTAAACTAAACTAAAAATCGCTAAAAATGAGTTTTTCTTGTTGAAAACTATTCTAAATGTAATGAATCAAATTTGGTAAAATATATTCAACTATAATAGATATTATTCAAAATACACACTCACACAAAATAGGATTTTGGAAATCGTTCCACTAAAATAAGTTGTCAAAGATTAAAATACCAGTGTCATTACAAAATAATAATATATATAATATCTTTATTTAAATCTATTTACTATATATTTAAGTAGTAGTTAATAATGATCCTCTTTTGTTTTAGCAATAAATGGTTTATGTGATACAAAACTTTTGTTTCTCAAAATAATAAAACAATTATTGAATCATTTACTTACATCTCACACTATCGAAATTCTAACTCTTGAAAAATGTCACTCATAACTTTATCGAACACTAAAGAGCATAATAGGTACAAATTGGAAGAATGAGTTTTTGTTATACTGAGAGAATTAATTTTTGTTAGTCTGTAGTCATTAAGTCCCTCTCATTATATTATAAAGTGTTAAAGGAATGGTTAGGTTAGGTTATTTAAAAAAATAAAAAATATATATAATATAGAAAATATATTATTTACGAATGAGTCATGTCTAGACACCAAATGCAACTTCGCGATCACAATAACACTAACATAACAAAAGCAACAATGCTATATTTTTGATTGTTCGTCAGAACTAGTTTCTTGCCAAATGTCGTTACTCGAAGTCAATGACTTGATTTATTAGCAAATATAAATATGTACATTTAAAATATATATGCGGCATTTGCAGTCGTACTTTTACAGTCTTGACTTAGAAACTTGATCGACACTAAAAGGATAGTTAAAAAATCTTTGATTGTTGGTAGTGCAGTTGGTAAAGTTACAAATATTTAAAAAGGAGGAGACAGTAATGAGGACTGTCGACAGAATAAAAACATTGAAACCATAAACAAACTGTTGTCATTTTTTGAATATTCAATTGTTTGATCTTAAATTGACCAAGAACCATTCCACACGTGTAAAAATCAAGATTTATCCTTATCTACCGATGGAAAGAGTTCTTATCTCGATTAAGTCATATTTTAATTACAAACAGTGTTGTAATTTATCTCGTTTTTGTTGTTATGTTAACATGTGATTTCGGATAGTTGTCAACATGTCGGCGACGATTTACGTAAGTCCAAACGTGCTGATTGAAATTTTTATTTCAATAAATATTCTGTTTTTATTTAAATATGTATATTTATACATTAGTATATTTTTATAGTGACGGACGATTCCAGTTAAAATTGAACAAAATTTGGTTATTTCGTCTACATGTGTTTATTTTGCAACATTAAACTCACAAAACTGTTTCCATTGACTTAGCCTAATAGTAACGAGGTGATCCGACAAAGAACCAGGGTCATCAACATAGCCAACAGGATTAGCAAGCTGAAGTGGCAGTGGGCTGGCCACATTTGCCGAAGAGCCGATAACCGTTGAGGTACACGAGTTCTTTAGTGGAGAACGCATCTTGGCAATGTCTTGGCAATGGCTTGTGCACCAGGTGCTGGATGCGAGAAGCCGAGGATTGAACTAACTGGGGTGCAATTGAAGAGGCCTGTATTTCGGCTGTGGACTGCGATAGTGTGAATATGATGATGATGATGAATAGTAACTTACTAAACGAGATCTGTGTAAACGTGTAATGTCTTTCATTGACCGTCTGATCTTGAAACGGCTCAAAACACATTTTTTGATTTGTTTTGTTTAACAATGATAAGTATACCATAATATATTGTATTTCTCTTTTCAATATTGAGGGTTTATTATAATCTTGAGTGAATTGTATGTGAATTCACAACAATAATACAAAATAAAATTCAAACTTTTATTTAATTATACTTAGGAAGCTACATGTAGAATAAATGCAAACTGTATTATTAACAAAAAGTTTATTATATAAAGTTTCGTGGATACTTAAAAACTTTGAAAGGTCGTTCTAAGGAATATATTGTTTATCAAAAACAGTAAGTTCTGAATTTGGCTCCATGCCACAGGGCACGTCTTTGTCATACTCCTATATACTTTATTCCTTCCTTCGGTATCTTCTTTTCTTATTTCTAATACCGTTTTTCGAAATATTCTTGGGTATCTTAATTGGTGTGGCTGGAGGCATCTCCTTAATTACAGTGTCAATGGAGTATGTTCATGTATATGTATCGCGTGAATAATATACGTTTAAATTTGGGCGTCTTCGCCCAAATTTAAACGTATATTATTCACTTAGACTTTTTTTCGTACAATATCCGTTATTGTTAGCGCATGTAAATGTAGTTTTTATCGGATATATTTATATAACTATGTGTGAATTAGCAAATTTCTCTTACTAAAAACCAAACCTTAAAGAAACCCCAGAAATTATATAATTGGTTTTTGTTTAACATGATACTTTTCGATTATGTAATTTTATAATTGATTCTTTTTTTTATTCATTACTACTCTTTTATTCGTCATTTATATTACTATTTGTTTTACGATATAGAAAGTAAAGCCACAATAATTTCAGCACGAGTCTACTCAATCGAAGTAGTATTACCACTACCACACAGAAGTTCAATCTAAAATGACAGAGCATACTGATAGAGCTCTACACTTTAGACGAAAAAATCGATTGTAATCCCACGTACTCTTCTTGTTGTCAGACTTGAATGGCTTATGGTCCAACGGGTTAGTGTTTCTGACTGTTAAGTCAGAGGCCATGGGTTCATATACCACCTATGACAAAAAAAAAGTGCGTGCGTACAAAGTACACATGTCAGAAGTGAAACTTCTTAGCTCTCTCCCACCTCTCGCTCCATGGCACTGTGCGTGATACGACAATCGCCATAACTCACTTTTTATTTTTTTCACTAGAAAGATCGAGAGAAAAAGCAAGTGTGTTTGTTCCCTATTCTCACTCCATCGCTAGTTGCTTCATGCTACGTTCGCCCTGTCTTACTCTCTCTCAATCGGTCTCGATCGCTCTCTCTCTTTTTCGACACTTCCGTTGCATACTTGCATGACGTTACATTTGTAAAAATTTTACCCTCATGCACCTAAAGAAGTTTCACTTCAAAACGTGTCATGGCTACGATCGTTACTTTACTCTGTGTCTGAGTATAGACTAAAGAGTACTCCCGTGAAACGTACATGGGTGTTCTTTCTGACTGAGATCAACAATTTGTACACCACACAAAATGTTATTAAATTTTTCACAACACTTGGCGCAGTATAAATCGGCGTGCCGACCTCTTAAACCATTTGGCCAAGCGTGCAGTCATAATCTATGATATGTGTATGTACATATTAACCAATATATATGTTTACAGTTGTAAACTATTTACCATAGTATAGTCTCTGTATAGGTTGGAATCAAATCGCTGTGTGATGTGTGAAGCCATTCCTATTTATCAAATATATTACTTAATAAGAGTAAAGCATATTATATGAAAAGTGTTTAGAAAAGTCATCATATAACGATGTTCCCTAAATTAAACTACAACTTGAGCAATATAACTCCTAAATGGATTCAAGTTGCGGTGCGCCGTTCAAGCCTTAAAGCGGACTATTGTTGTGGCAATATCAAATTCCTGAGCTGGTAAACATGTAGAACGTATTCTCTCTTTATGATTAAAGAATATTGCAAAATATATTAAATGTCGAAGTTTATGCCACAGTCGATTCAGAAGAAAATTACCTTGTATTCGGGCCTGATGAAAACCTCTGTAGCTTCAGCGTTCTTTTCATTTTTTATCAAGTAATCTTCGTATGAGATTTGATGTTTTACACGTACAAAAAATAAAAATAGCATAATGTAGTNCTTAATTACAGTGTCAATGGAGTATGTTCATGTATATGTATCGCGTGAATAATATACGTTTAAATTTGGGCGAAGACTTAGACTTTTTTTCGTACAATATCCGTTATTGTTAGCGCATGTAAATGTAGTTTTTATTGGATATATTTATATAACTATGTGTGAATTAGCAAATTTCTCTTACTAAAAACCGAACCTTAAAGAAACCCCAGAAATTATATAATTGGTTTTTGTTTAACATGATACTTTTCGATCCTGTAATTTTATAATTGATTCTTTTTTTTATTCATTACTACTCTTTTATTCGTCATTTATATTACTATTTGTTTTACGGTATAGAAAGTAAAGCCACAATAATTTCAGCACGAGTCTACTCAATCGAAGTAGTATTACCACTACCACACAGAAGTTCAATCTAAAATGACAGAGCATACTGATAGAGCTCTACACTTTAGACGAAAAAATCGATTGTAATCCCACGTACTCTTCTTGTCTAGAATTCTTATTGTCATACTTGAATGGCTTATGGTCCAACGGGTTAGTATTTCTGACTGTTAAGTCAGAGGCCATGGGTTCATATACCACCTATGACAAAAAAAAGTGCGTGCGTACAAAGTACACATGTCAGAAGTGAAACTTCTTAGCTCTCTCCCACCTCTCGCTCCATGGCACTGTGCGTAATACGACAATCGCTCTATCTCACTTTTTCTCTCGATCTTTCTAGTGAGAAAGATCGAGAGGAAAAGCAAGTGTGCTTGTTCCCTACTCTCACTCCATCGCTAGTTGCTTCATGCTACGTTCGCCCTGTCTTACTCTCTCTCAATCGGTCTCGATCGCTCTCTCTTTTTTTTTAATTTTACGACACTTCCGTTGCATACTTGCGTGACGTTACATTTGTAAAAATTTTACCCTCATGCACCTAAAGAAGTTTCACTTCAAAACGTGTCATGGCTACGATCGTTACTTTACTCTGTCTCTGAGTATAGACTAAAGAGTACTCCCGTGAAACGTACATGGGTGTTCTTTCTGACTGAGATCAACAATTTGTAGACCACACAAAATGTTCAGTATAAATCGGCGTGCCGACCTCTTAAACCATTTGGCCAAGCGTGCAGTCATAATCTATGATATGTGTATGTACGTATTAACCAATATATATGTTTACAGTTGTAAACTATTTACCATAGTATAGTCTCTGTATAGGTTGGAATCAAATCGCTGTGTGATGTGTGAAGCCATTCCTATTTATTAAATATATTACTTAATAAGAGTAAAGCATATTATATGAAAAGTGTTTAGAAAAGTCATCATATAACGATGTTCCCTAAATTAAACTACAACTTGAGCAATATAACTCCTAAATGGATTCAAGTTGCGGTGCGCCGTTCAAGCCTTAAAGCGGACTATTGTTGTGGCAATATCAAATTCCTGAGCTGGTAAACATGTAGAACGTATTCTCTCTTTATGATTAAAGAATATTGCAAAATATATTAAATGTCGAAGTTTATGCCACAGACGATTCAGAAGAAAATTACCTTGTATTCGGGCCTGATGAAAACCTCTGTAGCTTCAGCGTTCTTTTCATTTTTTATCAAGTAATCTTCGTATGAGATTTGATGTTTTACACGTACAAAAAATAAAAATAGCATAATGTTATCTGGGTCCTCAAATCGTACATATGATGTTCTTCTAGCCGATTAAGGCCATGGCGGCCAGTCTTAACAGAGACCAGATAACTACGCAAGAGATATTAAAGTACAAAAGTATGTGCGCAAACACAGGTGCACTCTCTGTTCCCTCTCTCTCATAATCCGTTAAGACGGTTAACCAACACGACCGGGGAGAGATATAATAATATATATATACAGGATGAAAGAGGCGCTCATAGCTTAGTTGCACTCTGTAATTAGAAACAATCACCGAGGGTAAGTAACGACGGTGTGGTCAGTACCTAGATGGGTAACCGCTGGTGGCATGTCACCATGAGCGTTTCCGTGATTCGGAGGTCACGTTAAGCAGTCGGTCCCGGTTGTTATCATAGGAAAACAGTCGTGAAGCTTAGCTGGAGGCCTTTCGGCTTAAAAACATCCAACGGCAAGATTACGTAGCCGTTGTTGATTGAAAAGAGGGTTCTGGTAACCTTAACCTAATAAACAACGAAAAATTGCTATCAGCAGTTTTCTGTGAAGACGTGTTATCTCTCCGGTCGAGTCGTACAAGTATGGCGTCTACACAAGGTGATTTCTGTCTTTGAAACCATACTTGTGTTTCTATTATATATAGGTACTTTGGTATTTGGGCACTAGAGCTACTAATTATCGGTTTCTCGGAAAACACATGGTTTGACCGAAGAAAAAGACAGTTCAGGCTTTCCGTCGGGAGATTTTCAGTAAAAATACAAAGTACTTCTTTCTGGCTCCCCATATTGACATCCCTTGAGAGCTGCGTATCCAAAGAGATTTGAAACCTCTTCAATAAAACATTCGTAAAGTCAAGACCAAAACTAAAGACATAAAATGTTACGGTAGCACAGTGAAAACAAAAATAAAATGTTCATTAACACGAACGAGGCTCAAAGTATATTTTTAAGTATACTGCTATAGAAATAAATTGCTGAGCAATAGCTGGCATCAAATTCCACTCAGCATATTTATAATTGTGTGATAAATACTAAAATATAAGGCATTTAATTCGTATTTGACTGCATATAGTTCATAGAAATAACCCAAACTTTGAAACAAGTATTTGCAGATCATACAAACATTTGGTCCAACCCGGGAATCAAACTTAGACCTTAAGGGCAGCAGTCACTTACGCTACTGCAGCACCACCCAATTAAAAGTTAATTAGCTGTCTGGTTAACACAGTACAAGCTCTGCCTAGACAGGGACGAGGGGAAATGGGTAAATTATTATTATTATACATAAAGTTTAGGTGTTCAGTGTGTTCACATCGCGGTCCACAGTTGGATATAGGCTTTTCCAATTGCACGTTACTTGGGTCCAAGTTATGTTAACCAAATAGCTAATAAACTTTTAACTGCTTTGGTGGCGCAGCAGCAGCGTGGGTGACGGCTGTGCTTGACCGATCGGACGTGAGTGACCGAGAGGGTTGGATCCCCGATCCTTGGCTTCTCGCATCCAGTTCCTGCCAGTCTTCGGGCGCAAATCATCACTCTCTCTGGCTTTTGGTAACTTATACTGCTCCACTTCGTTTGCCGGGGTGCGGATTTTGGGGGAGCTCATATGTATTAGAGAACATTTAAATAAAACAATTATATTTATAGAAAATATACTTTATATAAATTTATACGACAACCGATTTTTAGATTTACATACAATAGATTATTTATACACAATGTTGAAATTTTACTTAGCAATAGTGAGAAGTATACGTTTACATTAAATATTTAAGAACATATTGTAACCTAGTGCCTTCACATGTGACAAAATAAATGTTAGACAGAATTGACAAACCTAAAAACATATTTGAATAGATTTGTTACATCTCTATTAATTTAAATGATAATTTAGTATATTTCAAAGAGTTTGGTTCATTTTTTAAAACTCACGTTTATCGTTGTAGACACGCATAGTTATTTTTACCTTTTTTAAAATTTGAATTATGAACATACTCATGTTTTTTCTGAATAATTCTGAACTCGAGCGTATTAAACGTACATCATCACTATATACAGCCATCACCATAACAGTCGATTGATTGATTTATTGATGATTGATTGATAAATGTTTATGCATAGAATCAAAAACATTTATTTAAATAATTTACTATGATAGTATAAACCTTAGTTTAATAGACACGTATTGACATTTATAAGCCTTCCTCTCATCAAAATACAGATTGACTTCTATTGAGTATGTACCCATAAAGTTAAAATTACATCAGTATAATAATTATCAGTAAAATCATCTATTGACATTATTTTTATACTCGCCGTCGTAATGGATAGAACAACTACAATTCATTTTCTAGTCGTGTAAGTTTCTAATAAAAATCTGAAATTAGTTCCCCAAGTCCAATGGCTTCCTTGCAGTGAAGTCTTTTCATGACTCAAAACCATTTTATAACAAAACTTTATGCAGCCAAGTTCTAAAATAAGTTTTCTAAAATGACAAAGTAAAATTACAAAACTAAGAGACCGTTTTACAGTCTCCGTGAAACGAAGCGTAATTTGGCAAAAAATCCTTTTAAACATTTTGTCACATGAGATAGTACTAGGCTTACTACACATAGTATGTACAGGATATTACTAAGGTTCTACCGCTTTGGTGTTAGACAGGCACACTGGTATGATAAATAAAGGTTAAAGACGATTGAGACCGGCAAAAGCATTTGCACAGAAACACTAATCCCCTTGTTCATGAACGTTAGATATCTAACTTTAGGCAACGGTTCTATGTTACTTTCCACTTTAACTTCTTAGCCTTAAAGTTGAAAATTATACAAAGCTTGCTAAAAGTTAAATAACGTTTATGAATGGGTAACTCATAAATATTTATATAAACATTTGATGTTGTAATGTCAATATGTTTGATAAAATATATCGCCTAAATCAACAAAAAATGGTTTTAATTCAGTAAATACCCAAAACTCCGGTATCCTGTTTTTACGTTTCGTCTTGCTAAAATTATTCTCCTCTGCCTGATGGAAAGCAGAAGCAGAATCCAAGAGTGGTGGTCACCATACTCATGACGAATACAGGCAATGTATCAATGCAGCTTAGTGACCCATACCATGGCGGCCTAGTGAGGCTTCTGCATCACTAAGCCGCCATGTTCTGTTTGTTACTTCATCATTATCATTTAAAATTTTACACAGTACTTTGAGTAATAAAATGTTCATCAAATTATTTTAAAATTTAGTTTAAAAACTCACTAACTTTAGTTAAGAAATTACTAACAAGTATTGAAAAGGTAAATTTTTTTTTGTAGCAGAGGCTATAAGTTTTTAATAAAATTCACCCATGCGTTACAACGCTAACGATAGATTTAAAAACAAAAATCTGTATATATATATTCATTATAGTAAAATAAATGTTTAGGTTCATTGTTTAAATTTTCATCGTGATTTTACTGTAACCAAATTCAAAAACAGGTCATACAGTATTATCGTATGGTATGGTATTAAAAACATCAGTGTGTAACAGTGAGATCAGCTTTATTCCAAATTTTATTCTGAATTTCACCTTAATTTAATACTTAATCAGCTTTATACATAGAGCAACACAGGCTGGAGAACCGTAACGGGAGTATTCATAGCGTCTTTAACCGATACATATAGTTTGTAATTTTTTTCGGGAGGAAATCTTCATACTTTCACATTTTAGACTGATGTATAAAAAACTTCCAGTAAAAAACAATTCAAACCCGAAAACTATTACTAATGGGCATTTTGAATCCATGATCATAAGCATTTACATCAAGAAACACAGAATTCATTTAAACGTTAGAAAAATAAGAATCATGTGTTAGACTAAGTTAAATAAATAAATATTTTGTATATTATAACACACAACGCCATCTAATCCCAAACTAAGCAGAGCTTGTACTATGGGTATTAAAAAACTGATATTAATACATATATACTTTTTTTTCATAAACATATACATATTATACATAGAAAACACCCAAATTCCGAAACCAATATTTGCAGATCATACAAATATTTGATCCGACTCAGGAATCGAACGCGAGACCTCTAGCACAGCAGTCGCATACGTTACCACTGCGCCAGCGAGGCAGTTGAGTTGAAGCTAGATTAATGCGTAGTAACGTGGAAGAGCATAAAGATTCTGAAACTGACAGGCCAGTTGAAGTAATAAAATGGTAAGAAACTATGGAAAAAAGAAGGAAAGGCAATGATGGAAGCAAAGGCTATAAAGCAAACTTATGAAGTGATGATATTACAGCAATATAGCTGCAACCAGCAAGGAGTGCGCTGAGGAAGGTGAAGTCAAAGAAGTGTGAAAAAACCTGGAGGAGGCCTATACCCAAGTAGGGGTTCCCACCAAAGAGACTGATGCGAAAGAGGATCAAAATAAAATAGTGTAGTTTAGTAGATTAAGCAGTATCAGTGAAATTAGTTATGAGTTAAAACAACACATGTTAGTCTTAAGTGATGGGAAATAATAAAGGCTTTATTATTATAGTATATTATTATAAAAACAATCGCATACTACTAAGAACTGAAACATAACAGTAGTAAAAGTAACGCACACAAATACATTTTGTGCTATAACAGTGTTATGTGTAGGCCCACTTGGGCTTATACTTTGACAGACTAGAGGAGAGTAAATGCTTTCTCCATATGTCTTGTTGCTCTATATGCTTAATATAGATATAATGCTTCTCCATATGTCTTTATACGATATTCATACGAAAGTAGTTATTAAATAAACAAATTTTAATTTGAAATAGTTGCACATTTGACTAGGAAACTTTATTCTAAATGTACAACAAACATAAACCATATATACTATACAATGTTTTTTTCTCTTTAACATTAATTTTAGACCATGTTACATTAAGTTTCCAAGGGGAAAATGCAATTTAGTTAAATTAACGGAAGTTTTTTTTGATTTTGTTCATCTTCAAACATATAAATTGTTTTTGAAGATTTAGAAATACTCACAACACATGCACGTCTAGATTAACATTATGGTAATCTTTGAATTTTTGATGGAAACTTTTGTTGTTAAAATAAATCATTAATTTCTATATTTGGTCGAATTTCCCAACGATCGATATTTTGAATAAATATTTGCTCAACAAGACAAATAAAAGATGTTTTCCAAAACTTTCCCTTTTATCTGATCACCAGAATTTATAATTTATTGAACGTCATGTACTTTAACAATATACAGATCAGACACACATTTATTTACATTTAACATTGTACAACATGTTACAAATTTAACAGTATACACTATGTAACTCTATAGTAGATCAAATGATAATAAACATATTGTACACAAATTTTGGGATGACAGACTCTATTCGTGGTGATCGATAACTAACATTTAAGTATATTCCCTTTATATCTAGTATACTTATACAACAGGATATAGGATATTATAATCTCTTTGGTAATAACTGCTTTGGTAATCAAGTTCTTAATCGATGTCACATGTTAATTCTTCTCCAACTTCGCAAAGATCCAACAGAAAATATTTAAACTTTACAAAGCGCATAACTTCCCTCCTATCGATTTACATACATTATTTATAAAATCACACTGAGAAAGCATAGCATATGACATAATTACATACATATATACAATCTAGATAAGGTATATACACATCTATTCAGTAAATCACAGCTCCTGATTGATTTATTTCACATGAAAAGATAAAATTACCACTCTAATTAAGATCACCACGGCGTATATCAGATTTAACATTATAGACATATGTAGTACATATTTACATTATACAATACGGCTTTGCCATTCAAATATCGAACTGATAGCAATTGAATTAATAATGCTTGTCAGAAATCTCCTTACTTAAGGTCATAGAGAAATATTCTGTCAGACAGTGGTGTTTTAAATTGACAAAAATATACATATAAGTTTCAAACTTACGGTCGGTCAAATTTATCCAGTGGGTTTAAATATTTCTATGTCTTGTACAGAACAAGTTCTAACGTTCTTCATATTCTAAATTTGATTTATCGTAACAATATAGAAATGATGCAATTGTGCTTTAGTGTACTGAGTATGTACTTGGTACAGTAAAGAGGGGTTATATTAGACTTGCAATATTTAATTCAATCTGCCGTCAATTTATAATCTCAATTCTAATCCATCAGCCACTAGTCACATACAACGATCTACTTTAATTATAAATAATCTATATTCTACTCTTAATTTGAGATCACTTCAGCTTGTATTTGATACGTCACTTTCTTTTTCGTATTTTTTTTGATCGACGGCTTACGACTATCGCTTTCTAAACTCACTTCACTCACGGATTCGGAGTCCAGGCAATAAGGAACATTATCGGGTCCAAGATGCCTTTCGACACATTGAATTGGTTCGTCAAAAGAGTGCTCTAAAGTTCTCATGCGGTAGGTATCACATGTGTGCCGGTCACTGCGTCGGTTAGCGCGCAGCAAGCGGCGGTCCCTGCATCAGGAACATCTAGCTCTGGGCACACGGAAAGATCCCGCGCGCGCCTGATGTCACAAACGACACATTTCGTGCTGCGACACTGACGAATACATCATTGTCGATACTGGATACTGCAAAATAATAATTGCTTTAGTCATAACATCACACTAAATCGAAAATAGTACAATTTAGTTGGTATAAGTGCGTAGTAATTGACCGAATTAACTTTTATAGGAATCGTTCAAGCGGAAGAGGATAACTTTATTAGAATCATGCATCTCACAACACCTATAACACGATAAATGTAAGACGCATGGTGGGGAAAGCAAGAGTTATTAATAAACATGATCAAAACATTTAGAAGGATACAACATAAAAATATTTCAGACATTATTTTTCTTAGAGGCGAGGAGCGGATAAAATGATTTTGCACGTTGACATCACGAAAAGGAAGTTTACAAAGTAATTTAACGTAATCTTCAATGAATTTCCAGTCATGCAAACCAGGTTTTGTTAATAAAGAAAAAACAATAATTTTAATTGTGTTACCATGCAAAGTTTTTAGTTAGAACTAAATTTTAAGAAGAGATGATGACACAAAGGATTGCAAGCGTAACAAAGTGGAGAGAGATGGGTTGTTAGTTCCCCTGTTAGCAACAACACGAGTGTAGACAAATTGTTAAGAACACATAATGAGTAACGAGGGAGGGACACCGATACAGAGTGCAACATGTTGATAGCAAGTTTGCACGTACCTCTAGACACATCATATTATCTGTTAAACGACGAACGAAGGAAACCAGATCTAACATCTATTTTATATCTAAATAATATCCGTGGAGAATTTACTTTTCCTGCATATACAATCTGTATATAGTACTAGACAAATGGAAGATACGAGTTGAAGTTTATCGTCAAGGCACTTGGAAATATGGAGGATATTCCGTAACGACACAAAATGAAACTGATTCGCTATATATATGTTTGTTCGCAGGAGTTTTGTCTGAGTTGTTGTATTCCCATCAGTTCGCTCGATGAGTAATATCTTCGAGTGGTGCGCAACTGAAAGTAAATTAAAGAACATATTCATGACATTCTAAAAAAAAGCACTTTAATTGGCAACTAAAATCAGAAAGATCCTTTTCTTAAGGACTTTTTGAGAAAAAAAAGTTTAATCTTTGTGTACCTTTGTTAAATAAACACTAAGAATAACTCACTTGGGACTGTTTGAAGCGAAGTTGTGGTTGATATTTCCTTCGTAACTTTCTTGGGCAGCACGCGCACAGAATTCTAAGGAACGCCCTGAAACAAATAAAGACGAACTTTGGTGTAGGACCCTCATTTGATTAACTCTTAGTTACTTTTTTATTTCCTGCGAGTCAATATTATACAATAAGATGAATAGGAAAATGCTTAAAAGGATATCCAATATAAACCTATGTAGATACTCTAACTATGCTAAGTCTATGAAAGTAATAGTAGTAGTAGTAGTAATAGTAATAAACGTAATTTTAGTTTCATCAACATATTTTGAATTGAATTCGAAAGATTTTGATGTTGATTTTTAATTCTAATATTTAATACCTTTGACCGAACAATTCTTGTATATATACCTAATCTGTCTCGGTAAGGGTTCCAACAATTCTCACGAAATTAAATATGTAATAAATACAGATACATCGATCTAGATGGGATTTATTTTTAAAAAAATCACTAAAAAAATACTGAGTGCAGTTCGCTCGGTCATCCAGGAACCTAATACTTAAGGTCACGTGGATCTGGAACATTATTTTACTTCAACTAAATAGACCAAAAAGACGTTAGAATTCAATTGAATTACATAAAATTACATTAATCATTTGAGAATCTACATCCTGTAATACAAATAAAAATGTATACACGAGTACATCATTAAAATCACATTACACAAATTTTAAATGACCTGAGAAAGAAGGGTTCTTCAGGTATTCTATATTCCTCTATTTAGACCCTCCCATCAACTTGGGGTAAGAATATTTTTATCGCTGATGCTACAAAAACTTTATTCAATTTCGTAACCCGTTCGAAGGGCACAGTTAAAATTACTTTTGCCTCACAGATTTTTATAATACTGTGTGTATTATAATATGGTGTTCTGGTTTTTGTGTTTCGAAGCAATTAACATTTGTAGTTACTTTTTAGATGTCAAATATGCATTCTACTTTTGATACCCAACGTATGAGTTTTTCATACTAGTTTTATCTACTTTAAGATCTGCTGTGTAACTTGTAACGCTCATAATGGTGTAAAAGAGATCCCCGTGAGCGATAAGACCGCCAATAGTTGTACTAATCTTTTTTTGTCACTCATTTTATTTAATGTTTTGTAATAAGTACGCAATGAAGATAAATAACTAAAATAAAAAAAATAAATGCTATAAAGGTAGCTTTCCATAATTTTGTTCAGTGATTCATTAACGAAAGTGTGATTATGGTATTAAAATATTATTCATTTCAATCATGTAAATTTCATTCGTCGTACCGTTTGGACTCAAAGAATCTCATATATTTGCGTAATAAACACTTAAAACTTATATAATAGGAAAATGCTTAATATTCCAAGAATAAAAAACTTACTCTTAACTCTTACTGAAGTTAATTCAATTGGAAATGACTTATCAGTGTACTAAATCAACACCCCCATGTGCTGATCACACTGTTGTTGGGGGTGAAATAATTCATGATAGCGATCCAAATCGAGTCAGATGACAGTTTCGTTCGACTTTGTATCTTGGCAAACTTTCAGAGGAAAACCGGCCAAGTTCGTCTCAGGCTACACATAGAATAGGGGTCCGTAGTCACCCATAATGACTAGACCTATAGTGGTATTTATTACTACAAAAAACTTATTGGATTAAACGGTTAAACCACTATTTTTCGTTATTTGTGTATGAAGTTTTCCAAGTAAGTGCATTTTACAAGTTAGACCCCTTAAACTCTTGATCTATCAAATTAATCTAGGCTTTTATAGTTTATTTAAAGTTTCACATGGACTATTATTATGATTTTTTGTCAGAGTTTTGGAGCCGGTCGTTTAGCTTGTAAACGATTGCTTAGTTGAAAATAAATTAAGAGTTAATATTTGTACAATGTAAGAGGTAATATTGTTATATCTATTTTAATATAAGGAAGAACTTGAACAACTATAAAACATAAGTTTTATTAAGCCTATATCATTTGGGGCATTATAATAAATCTATTGACACCTCAATCCTTAAAATTAGATCAGTATTTTAGGCGCTACGGTGGAACACACAAACATAGGCTGCCAGAACTAAATAACTTCCTATTATTAACTCTTCCTTTATCCTTCTCATTTTATGAAATCATTATAATATAAACAACGGTCAGATTCTGTTCAACGGCATGTCCATTATTGTCCATGTTTTCATTCTAGTGCTTAAGTATTTAATGTTTATGCATTTATATTAAATATATCGAAGGTGCTTGATAAAAAACCTCAAGAAGTCAATTTCATCGAGTTCATCTGCGATAATAATTGCGGATCAAATTCTAGAGAGCGTGCTCGCGCCTGAGGAGTTCATTAGTATTCTAATTCACTTTTCCGTTCCAATAGGCTAGAGGGAACGCGATTAAAATGCGGTTAAAGATGTTCATAACGAGGAAGGTATGATTAATTATATAAATGATTCGAGTTTTATCATTTCTTAATCGAGCTTTTGTACGTTGGGAAAACCACAGTCTTTTCATCACTTTCAAAATGGTCTTTGAAGTATTAGGTTCATGATGGTTTAATTGTTTCTTTAAAGGGCAAGAATGAGTGTTTTCTTTTGCTTCCCATCTCATCTCACGTTTTGCTAACCATATTTTTTCTTCCTTTAACCGTTTTCATGTATTATTTCACCCACCTGTAGAAATGGAGATCTCAGGCCTAGCTTCATTTTGCTTTAGCACTCTTTAATTTCATTTTTTTTATCTCATAGGGAAGCATCGTTACAGTAGATAGTAGCCCTACCGGGACTAGACCATTGCAATTTAAGAGAAGAAAATTTGTAAATACGTTGCCTCAGAATAAATTAACGTGTGTGGGATTGGTATTTCTGTTATTTAGCTGTATTTTTATAGAAGAGACATAGTACAATCCTGTTTTTTTTTCATAGATTTGCAATAATTTCATTGAATTCAAAACACGCAGAGTTTTTCATCTTATGTTTGTGCAGATTTTACTTCAATACAATAGTATATTTTTAAAAAAACATGAAAATATGTTCCTTACTTACATTACCGTTAACCTGGGACTTAGACCAAGAACTTTATATCTAACTACAAAAAAACTGGTCAAGTGCGAGTCGGACTCACGACACTGAGGATGCCGTATAAATAGGGTAAAGAAAACATGTCTGAAAAAAATTGGCGACCATGTAATTTATGACTGTGCCAACCGTTACTAAGCCCCGATTTTCATTTTTATAATTTGTTGTTATAGTGCCAACAGATATACTGGTACATAATCTGTGAGAATTTTAATTCTGTGAAGGTTCATAAGATGACGGAGTTTTAGTAATAGGGTCCCGTTTTTCTCTTTAGGTACGAAACCCTAAAAATGCCTGACAAATTAAATAATTCGTCCTTGACCGCGGTAATAAATAAATAGGTCATGTGACCCATATTTGTGATGGAATATATATCCGAGAATAGCTTTTGGCTTCTTTTCAAGTCCGATATAAAAGTATTTTCCGGTGTAGACGTTAATTTGTTGTATTTATCAATGTTAAGGGCCACTAGCATTGTTTTTTGGAAATTGGTCAATTATAAATATCTTAACTTTAGTAACATGACAGGCGCCTTTACACAAACATCAACAATAATAAGGTATAATAATTTAAGAGATTTGTTTTAAAACTGTATTTTACCAAAATGTTAATATGGTAATATTTTCGGATTGTCTGATTTGATTTTAACACCCGACGCAAAGAGAAGGGTGTTATAAATTTGACGCCGATGTCGCTGGCATCGTAGCTCTCAAACAGAGGGAGCAATTTCGGTACGATTTTTTTTATTTCAAAGCCAGTTTCCTTGCGGTGGTTCCTAGCTCTGTTTTGTTAGTATCAGTCCAGCAGTGTTAGAAAATCAGCTCTTTTCTAAAATAATGTAAATACATTATTTTCTAAAATATGCTCTTTTCTAAAATAATGTAAATACATTATTTTAGAAAAGAGCTGATTTTCTAACACTGCTGGACTGATACTAACAAAACAGAGCTAGGAACCACCGCAAGGAAACTGGCTTTGAAATAAAAAAAATCGTACCGAAATTGCTCCCTCTGTTCTGAATTATTTAATTCAAAAATATTTAATCATACGCCAAAGCGTATTACAAATTTTAATTTTAGCTTTCCATATATACACACACATATATACATGTATAAGCTAGAAGCATTGTTAGACAACCTATTTTCAAATGTTATCAAATAAAATTAGTAATTCCTCAAAATAATTTTTATTTAACAATACATTTTGTCTAAATATTTTTTTTTCTGCATATACCTGCTGAGGAGCTTTGGCTTAAAATTTGTTAAATAATTCTAACGTCTTCAATATGAAAATGAAAGTATTCTTTTAATGTACCATAACATATGACACTTTTGAATATAGATTAGTGTAATATTAGAATAAGACATAAAAACACAAATGGCACTCGTAACTCTGAATATAGGTGAATAAAACATAATTCCAATATGTGAAATCACATTTTGTGTCTGATGCGAAACCCGACAAGTAGATATGAAATTCTTTTTAAATTAATTGACTTATTGACGCCAGCCTCTTCGGATTTGCTTTCGGTGTCCAAATGAGTTTGATAAGGTTGAATTGTGTGGTAACCTTATAAATTATTGTGGTTTTTGAGGCAAGAAAATACGATTATTCTTAATGTCACTTTTGAAACATCCCACGCGTAAGTTTGTAGTTCCATAACTTTATCTATAGGAATCTATAGGTATAAAAATATTCGTATTCTATAAACGTAAATGTTGAGTCACATGTTACATATTACATTTATACAAAAATGCTGTACTTTTAGGATTATAGTTCTGTTACGAACCTTCGCCCTACAAAGAAGGTCCGGGAAAATATTACTTTCCTCTATAAGAGATTACGTAAACACTACGTTACCTCTATGATATCTACACCTCTGACAATAGAGTGTAATATCGAATTTAGCACAAACGTGTACCACCAGCCGTTCGTCTAAAACAACACGGTACACTACAGCCTCGTATCCGGGCGCTCTTTAATCAAACCCTGTTCTCATGTAAATATCTACACTGCCTGTATACCGTGTAATCGCAGCTCTATTCTACGCTAGAGTTTATAAAGGGTTTAATAATAATATATAAGATTCGTTTTTGCAGTTAAGGTTTTTGATATAAACTATGCACGCTGAAAAAATGTAGATAAATCTATTCATAAATAAATAATAATTTCGGAAATTTTAACATACAACGCCATCTAGTCCCAAACTAAGCAGAGCTTGTACTATGATGGGTACTAGACAACTCGGGAAGCTAGTCCTATTAAGAAAGCCGGGACGGCATGCCGACTCGGTCGCGGCCTACAAGCCCACCGTGTTGCTGGATGAGGCGGGCACATTGTTTGAGAGGGTGCTCTCTGCCCGCATCGTCCGGCACCTCAGCGAGGTGAGCCCCGACACGTCGGACGCCCAATTCGGATTCCCAGAGGGGCGGTCGACGGTCGATGCTGTGTTACGCCTGAGGGCCGTGACCGAAGAGGCGGTGAGCCGTGGCGGCGTTGTGTTGACTATTTGGAGGAGCGTACCGTTGGAGGGCTTGTCCTAGGACTACTCTTGTGGAACGTGGCGTACGTCTGGGTCCTTCGAGAGCGTCTCCCCTTGGGCTGGGCGTAATTTGTTCCGTCGATGACACCTTGGTAACAGCCCGGGGGGCGAATTTCTAGGAGGCGGCGTGCCTGTCTACCAGGCATGTTTCTTTGGTGGTCGGGAGCATCGAGGCGCTTGGCTTACTTGGTGGTTCTAGATAGGACGGAGGCCCTGTTGTTTCGTGGGCCCTGTTGTGATCCGCTCCCCGGCGCCTCCATAGTGGTGAACTCGCTAGCTTGCTTCCAAGCTGGTCGACGCTACTTCTGCCGTTGGGCGACTTTTGCCCAACTTAGGTGGAGCCATTGTCGCAACGAGACAGCTCTATATGAGAGTTGTCCGGTCTATAATGCTGTACGGTGCACCGGTGTGGGTGGTGGCTCTGACCGCCCAGAATAAGACGTACCTCTGGCGCCCTCAGAGGATATTGGCACTCAGAGCCAACGCGGTTACTCTCGCGGCGAAAACTCCATGTGCTGGCTTTTTCACCGTGCTCCGGGTCACGTGGCGCGTCGCTCTTCGCGATTATCGCGTTGGGCTATTGCCAAGCTCGATAGGGACCTACTAGAGGAGGCGGTCATTATTCACTCATGGCTGTCTCCACAGGCCCTGACCGAGGAGGTCGACATAGGGGCTGGCCTCTTGCGCGATGCGATTACGCAGATCTGCGTAGCTTCACAGCTAAATCCCCTGATTTAGCTGTGAAGGCGTAACGGTTAGGGAATCGATCAATGAAATTTGGCATGATATTACTTTGATTCTTAATTAAATATAGGCTATTCTTTAGCTCAATTACCAACATACAAGCGGTTGGAGGTATTATAACTATATAGGCTTTATTATTATAAGAGCTATAAAATATATTTATAATATATATATTGAGTTGAATTAAGCAGATACAAGAAATGATCGTACGGATCACATATCTTAATTAGTTTTGTGTGAGAATGAACCCTTCGTCTTAACAATCACAGTCATAACCGCCCAACCAAAACATCGCCTTGTCTTTTGGTCGAGTGTTCAACTTGGGGGGGGCTCTCCTAGCCAAGTAGCGTTCTAAAAACGCAAAAGTTAATAGAAAACTAACAATAGTATAGCAATGACGTCTGTCAACGTTAAGTCATATAGTCTATAATTTTAGACAAAAGCGGTGTTAACAATTGTAGGGAGATAGGGTCTTTAATACATAGATATTTTATAAGATAACTTTGTTAATCACTTGAAATTATATAAGCAAGCTTTTATGTAATAAATTTAAATTGTTTCTAGAACCTTTTAACCATTGAATTAATTAGTCAAATCTGTAGTAATTACAAAGTTTAGTTTATTAGGATTCATAGCTTTTCATTTAGACTGAATAAAGCGATGTCAAAACTTCTACGCTCTAGTTTTGATTTATTGCTACGATTTATAACAACTACATGAAGATAATAAATAACACAGAAAATAATAATAACAATAAGTCGACAGATAGAGGAAAGTCCAGTTTCGTGGCCATTTAGAGGATAAGGCCCAATTGTCGTCTAAGAAGCGTAGCGTGCTCAACCAGCCAGCATGCAGTTATTTATGTGTATATATGTTTCTGTCAGCCGTATATACTGCATTAGAAAAAAGGGTAATTAATTAATTACCAACGTAGGACATGGCAAGGAACTGGAGAAAAACTTACATTATATGTTTTACTTGGTACGATAGCATGCGAAAATGCCGAATTTTTTAGATATAAAAGTTTTCCTTTTAACTCACTCTATCTATTGCTTAAAACTGCATTAAAATGCTTTAAGTATACGTATTTTTAAAGATCTAAGCGAACAGCCAGTGGAAGTGACTTTTTATTACACGACATAAAGATGTAATTTTTTTATGTAGATACAATGCATAATGTCAATCAAATCAATAATTTATTTGGTATCTCACTTATGTTGCTAAAGTGATTGTTATGAATTGCATTCAAAGCTGACGGTTACTTAAATCGTCAAGTACTCATTCTATACATAATTTATAATCAAAAGTACTTATTATTTTAAACCTTTACCTAAAGAACAACCTAATTTAATTTAAAGATACAAAGGAAAACGCTGGCAATACGTAATGAAATTTCAATTGTTAAGGTGTACCTCCTTTGTCGGGCAAGATGTTATATTAAAGGACTTTATGTCTAGCTTTCTCCGTATTTCTTTTCAACTGTATTTTAGAATTGAAACCTGTTTTTTCCACATGAAGAAATACATTTAAACCTTTTTGCTACTGATGATCTCTTGGCTTACTAACTTACCAACACTCGGTTATGAATTCTTAAACTGATTTAGATAATATTAAAAATGATTTGTCGTCACTAGAATGAATACGAATAACTATTAGAGCTATGATCATCTTCAAAAACTTGAATATGCTACTGGCTGGCTACCCGATACTTGAAAAAGTGACTTCATTCTTAAGGTATATAACGCACTGTGCCGTAACACAGACTAAGACCATTACGATCGAGTTTATATGAAGATTTGAGGTTATACGTGACCTCGGCAGAATACTGTTAGTCGAAAAAATGCATTCGAAATAGCATTTGTATATATACATACTATACAAATATAGTTCAATTTGGTGATAAATTGTGCTCTCTCAATATATAGACTATACCCGTGTTAAAACATGCAATTACTTATAGGGATGAAAGCTTAAAACTATGACTCTAATAATATTATAAGCAATGATTATTCCAACCTCACTAAAATGACTGAATTATCTAGATATCTCCCTGGTAATCTGTTATTTACAATCTATTTCGGTCCTCGCCACTATCAATCAATTTAAATACTGTTGACTTAATTACCTTATAAGCATAACATAATATATCATGTCATAGTACTAATGTAGTGATTCGTCATAATGTGCCTAGTCCATAAAACGTGTTTGTAAATGATTTGTTATCTATCTGTCTGTACGTGTAGCCTTAAACTGAGAAATAAACAGGACATAGTTTGAAAAAATGGTTTTGGTAATAATGTAAACATAACGTTTATTAAAAATTCTATCAAATTATTAGTAATCTCCATTTATTAATTAAATATCTATATCTAATTACTTCACAATTAATTTTGTTTGTCCCAATCAATTTATATATATAAATTTTATTTCTATATATATATCATGAATTGTTTGAATCTGCCGTAAACTTCGGCATGAATGGGCTGGCTCGACTGGAGTGATACCACGGCCTCACAGAAATCCGGTGTAAAACAGCGTGTTTCATCGAGTGAGTGAGGATACCGGAGGTCCATAACTCAATCCTCCTCCCCCTATCCTCCTCCTCATCCCCCAAAGGCCGGCAACGCACTTGTGACACCTCTGGTGTACGGTTGTCCATGGGCGGCGGTAATCGCTTACCATCAGGCGATACGTCTGCTCGTTTGCCCTTTATACCATAAAAAAAAACTAAATACAAATGGTTTGTCATTATGTGTACTTAATATGTGTTAATAATAAACTAAATTTCTATATGTCTGTGCTATATAAGAACCTTTAAACTGTGTTTAAGGGTCAGCGTGAAAAACAAAAAGGATCAACTAATAACAAATAACTTGCATCATCCTTTTCCTCCTTATCTTGCATTAGCATTTATTATTCTCAAGATAATTTGAGGTCAGCGAATAGCTCAGCAAAGTAGTTTTAGATTAATATCAGTTTTTTCACATACAAACACAAGTGAGGCTAAAGAAGCTTATTAAAAAGAAAAATAATTAAGGTGAAAGAATGAAAAGCGCCCTATTCTTACCAGAACCGGTGACACAACACATTTATTTTTTATCTAAAGGTATTACTGCGTCTGTGGCGCAGTGATAGCGTCAACTTCTGTGCTGAGGTCTTGATTCCCGGGTTGGACCAAATGTTTGTATGTCCTGCGAATATTTGTTCCGGGTTTTGGGTATTATATGTATATATAATATGTTTGTAAGAAATTGTTTATAAGAAAGGTATATAAATATTTTATCAATCTGTCGACCTTTTATTCAAAAAACTGCTTAGTTTGAGTCTAGATGGTTGGCGTTGTGTGTTAGGTGTTTCAAATATCAAAAAATATAAATATTATCTTAGATGAATAAATCTTATTTTTTATTTCGTATTTCGAAGTTTAGTAAAAGATAATATCGTCGTAAACCATCGTAAACCACTTCTATTTAAATTCCAGTTTTTGTTTTTAGGTGACAAAGTTTCTCAAAGCAAAAAAAATACCGTAAAAGATTAGTTTTGTAAAATTTCTTTGTATACGCATTAAGTCTATTGTCTTATTTGTGGCTTTTTATAAAGGTACGAGGCCTTGATCCCTATTCCAACTAATATCCATAATATAGCCATTATGTCTGTGTTTTGAAAAAAATATATTACGTAAATTATAATTTTCCCTATAGAGTCCTACATTGTTCATGTATTAAACTGTTTATTGGTCATCTGTGGCCCATAAATAAATATCGCTTGCGTATCATCATTACTTCTGAACCATTACACTGATTGAGTTTATATGACTTTATTATATTATTATTTTTACATTATGTTTACGTTATAAAAGACTGCCATGAGTCGTACGTCCTCGTTTTGAAGACACTCCCCTATTTGCCTCAGCCAATATTGGAATACTTGTTGTCGAGATATCGAGCGAAGTCCAGTTTCGTGGCCTTTTAGTGGGTAAGGCTGAATTGACTTCGAAGAAGCTTGTCGTGCTCAACTGATCGAGATGTCGACTATAAAGTAGATGTAGTGATGTTGCTTTTTAAACTCGTGGGATAAATAGGGATCGTGACATTCTGCATTCTTAAACTGACACCACACGGTATACAATTAAACAACATTAAAAGAAAGATAAAATTGACAGTGACAAATTAAATTGCTGTTTGTGCATTTTTCTGTCCGCAACCTTTTCGGCACTGAAGCAATCATATATCTTTTGATCAACTGACTGCCTTTCTTTTAATTTTTATTATATTAGTAGTTTATGCCCGCGGCTCCTCCCGCGTATGTCAGTTATCGCGGCAAATTAGTAGTCTATATGTTATTCTGATGTATCAGCTATGTTACTGTAAAGTTTCATCCGAATCCGTTCGGTAGTTTTTACGTGAAAGAGTAACGAACATCCTCACAAGCTTTCACATTTATAATATTAGTATAGATATTTAGAGTCAGCGAAGTGTAGAAACATTTTTGACTGGTTTTTGTTATATCTACCGCCTGTATCTGTATCTACCAGGAATGTAAGAAAACCTTCTTAAACTTGTGAGAGAACTTGGATAAAAGCAACCCCAAGTCTCGAGTTATAGCAGCTATTTGCGATTAAACATTCCAATATTTGCAGAGCTTAAGAGCTCCTGGCTGGAATTGCACCAAGTTTGAAATATATAAAACGAGTTAAGATGCTTTAAGGTAAATTAAAAATAAAACTAATTTAACAGTTCCACCGGCACATAAAGGCAACTTACCACCTTCATTACAGAGATAGCCTTTAGCGCTTGGACGAGGGCGATAAGAACCGTGTACCACTTGCAAACTCTTAATGACTTAAACCCAAATAAATTTAATTTATTAATTTAATAAATTTTATATCTTGTGTCCTTTTAAAAAAAAAAATAGCTATAGTGCTAAATACTTTTCTTTATATGTCATCGGGGGCAAACGGTCAGACGTATCGCGTAAGCGATTACCGCCGCCCATGGACAGCCGTAACACCAGAGGTGTCACAAGTGCGTTGCCGGCCTTTGGGGGATGAGGAGGAGAATAGGAGGAGGAGGACTGAGTTATGGACCTCCGGTATCCTCGCTCACTTGATGAAACACAGCGTAAGCGCTGTTTCACACCGGGTTTCTGTGAGGCGGTGGTAGCACTCCGGTCGAGCCGGCCCATTCATACCGAAGCATGGCTCTCCCACGGTTAATATTTTTTATGATATAAATTCATACTGATATTATAAATTTAAAAGTAACTCTGGTTGCTTGTAACGCTACCGTTGCTATAATTTCAATGAGATTTAGTATAGAGATACTTTGATTATTGAGAGAGGACATATGTTGCTTTTAGTTTAGATAACCGACTAATACACAGGCGGAGCCGTCGGCAAAAGCTAATCTTGTATTTATAAATGAATTGCTGTTCGTTTGTCTCATTAAGGCTTTGGAACTACTGGACTGCTTTTGATAATTTTGGTCTTGAATTATTTGTAGAAGTCCAGAAAATGTTTGAATGGTGAAAAATTAAAAATAATTTGACTATCCAAATGTCACGCGAACGAAGTAGTGGGTACAGCTGATACTAAATAAAAAAGGAATATAAAGAAATAATACATTGGGTTTTTGGCTCAGACTTTCCAGCATCAACCAGTTCGAGTGATACATTTATTAAAATCCATTTATTTTGCATTTGTGTACAAAGTTTTGTGTTTTAGCACCCTCTCTAACCCTTTTTGCCTAAATTGAAACAATATTTCAAGCGATTCAACCATTTCATGTAAAAAATAGGTGATAAATAATCAGTCAAAATATAATACATAATCAGTAAAGTCCAGTAAATCTGACAAGACTACTGATTAGATGTAAGTAAATGTTCTTGAATAAAAGTTGCAACATTAGCGTTAATTTCCGTTACATAAAGTCGCTTGGTAAACAAAAGTAATTTTTCACCCGACCGCTTACAAGAGGAATTTTCGATACAGTATTGAGAAACAGGAACAAATAAATACTCTTTTTGGTCGGTAATTTATTACCTTTAGTTATTCATAGTCTATTAGTCTGTAATAAACGATGACAGAATTCTGTGATTAAGATTTTTTCTACTCTCTCTGCCTGATGGTAAGCTTGAGCAGAATTCAAAATTACCATACTCATTGCAAATGCAGATTCTACTAACCATAAACGCGCAAGTTTATATGGATGGATGTTTGTTACTCTTTCACGTAAAACTACTCAACGGATTTGGATGACACTTTACAGTAATTTAGCTGATACATCAAAATAACACATAGGCTACTATTTGCCGCGATAACCGACATGTACGCGGTTGGAGCCGCGGGCATAAACTAGTAATGGAATAATGCAGCATGGTGACCCATACTGTGGTGCCCTATTGAGAGGCTTTTGCCTCATTGGGCTTTCGGTCTCGCACTCTCACTGGGTACAAATGCTGTAATTTTAGCTTGGACTTTTTTGAGAGCGTAGTGTTCGACTCGTCCTGTTCGTATTAAAATCAGTGTGGGTTTACTACCTTTAAGTTTTTGTAATATTTCATAGACATCTGATATAAAACGTTATGTAAAATTTTAATATAACTGTTACTTATGAATTAATAATCAAGAAACTTTTTTTTGACAATATTTACATGTTAAACGTAGCAAACAAAAATAAAGCGGTATTTGTTAAATCAGCTCGCAGGATCAACCAATTCATAAGTGACATCTTTTTTTTTATGTTAGAGGACGCTAACGAGCAGACGAGATTGCTTGATGGTAAGCGATTACCACCGCCCATGGTCATCCGCAACACCAGAGACGTCACAAGTGCCTTGCCGGCCTTTTAAGAAGGAGTACGCTTTTTCTTTTTCTTTCTCATTCTAGTTATGGTATTTATTTGTGTATGTATGTATTTATTTTTATCATATTTTAGTAAGAGTAAGTATATGCATCTATGTATTATGTGTAGTTTATGGTAAGTTTATATATGTATGTGTATTTAATACTTTACAAATAAACCTAATTGCACCTACTTCCTATTTTCTCTGCATCACCTAAAGGTTGACTGGTAGAGAATGCCTTAGGCATTAAGTACGCCAATATACGTTAAGTGCATGACGAATAATAATAATTAAAAAAACCTCTTAAACTCCGAAAGGAATATTTTCAGATCAAACAATTATTTACCCAGACGTGGAAGTCGAACAACCGAGTTAGCACTGCGTTACTGAGGTATTTATTGTATTTAATAACAAGTTGTTTCAAATGAATTCAGATAATTTGAACTCATGAAGTTTATTTTCATTTCGTTCAACTCAATTTGTTCGACTAATTAACAAATTGTGTTTGAATTGGTGACTGTATTCTAATTCTGTACGTTCGTTAGTTAATACTGCTGATTGTATTCTGTTCATTGAGATAAGAAATTAAGAGTTACTTCCCGCGTTGTGATCATAGCAAGCTTGAAAATAAACACTCAATATTACTTTAGTTACAATTTATATTTGGAATATGAAAATATGTTTATAATACCATAACTAATTGGGATTGTTGAGTGTACTCTTTAAGCCTAAGTATACATTTTTCTTTATAAAAAAAATTTTTTTTTAACTACTTTTCCATTTTTATCCTGGACATTATATAGTAACTAGTACTATTAAAATAAAATTAATTGGTAGATATATATGGTCGCCTTTGTTTGTCATATTAGAAAAATAATAAAAATAGGTTAAAAATAACGAATTCAGATTCTTATGTCTTCTAGTTTGTTTTGTTTACTACCTATAAAAATATAATTAATTGCGATATTTTCAAATAGGTTAGACTAATTTCTGTAGAGGAATATCTTATTTTTAAAAAAATATTATTAAATCAAAAATTGTAATGCATATTAAAATACAATTTATTTTGATCTGTATAGATGAAAACAATCCGACGCCAACTGGCGCCAATAACCTCAAGAATTCTACGAGTATTTTGCATAGTATTGCGGCAAATTGAGGCCACCATCTGTATTTTGAAGAAAACTTTTCTACTAATAAGCGTATATTTTATATGAATACAAAATCCAAATTGCATTGAATTTAAACTTAATTTAATCGAAGGAAGAATAAGTAAGCAAAATATTATTAAATGTAGATACTATAAAAAGTCTCGTGGCACATTGATAACCACGTAGGTTAACACATTTGAAAGTTCAGCAATCCTATCAAGGTCGGTCTAAAATGGGTGACCATTATTGAGACCCTCCGTACCTCGAAAAGCCTGTAAAATCATCGGTCACGGTTGCTACACGAACTACAATAATAATAATTACGGATAGAACTTCAAAGGCTCGAACTTAAGGCGTATCGTAGTAGACTTATTGTAAATGACCAATGTAATTTAAGAAAAAGTATCTGAGCAATGACAATTATATAACGTAAGTGAACACTAAGAAAGGAATTTTGGAAATGTCACGCATTAGGGGATAAAATAGGGGATGAAAATTTGTAAGAAACTTTTTAATCGAAAACGTTGAAGTAATATTGTAATATCTTATACGCGCAAGCGAAGCCGTGGACCAAAGCCTGTAAACTATTAAACGATTATACTAGAACTTGTTGATGTAACAATGTACAAAAAATGAACAGAACCATAATAGGATTATGTCAGTGCTCACTTGTCTGGCGGACTTGTACAATAACTTTTTCTGTGATAAAACTTGAAATTATTTTCCATTGCTTGGAGTTTAAAAACAAGTTGAAACTCTTTTGCGTTTCTCGAACCTGCAATTTGTATAATAAAATATAAAAATATATTATTACTTGACCTTAAAGTTAACATTGGTAATATGTGTGTGTATGTAATTAACGGTCAGAAGCTGTTCAAGATACCAGACAGAGTTAAAGTGAATTTGTATGCTTGTCGAATGGCTCGGAATTTCAGCTAAAATAACAGTTTTTGTATATTCATTACTTCTGTACGTTCAAAGAGCTGAAATCAATTTTATGAAATTGAATTGATGAAGTAGTGGACGTAGTGGAAAAAATGTTTTCATAGGATAACCAAAGAATTTGAATTTATATAATAAACGTTGAAATGTCACAGTCACACTAAGGACGAAGTTCATTAAGGAAAACATAACTGCAAGGAGAGGAACAAGTTGAAAAGGAAGCTTTAGGAACCCGTCTGACAGACGTTGTATAATGTCACATTCTCTTTTCTAAAAAGAAGTCTATGTCCAGCAATGGACTGCTATAGACTATCGAGGAAGATTCATGTTAGCTGACATTGGTAATCTGTATGTGTATGTAATAAATGGTCAGAAACCGTTCAAAATTCCTGACAAAATTACAGTGAGTTTGTATGCCTGTTACTTCATACCGCTCAAAGGGCCAGGATCAATTTAAAATTAAAAAAATGGTTTGNTTTTCTCTGCATCACCTAAAGGTTGACTGGTAGAGAATGCCTTAGGCATTAAGTACGCCAATATACGTTAAGTGCATGACGAATAATAATAATTAAAAAAACCTCTTAAACTCCGAAAGGAATATTTTCAGATCAAACAATTATTTACCCAGACGTGGAAGTCGAACAACCGAGTTAGCACTGCGTTACTGAGGTATTTATTGTATTTAATAACAAGTTGTTTCAAATGAATTCAGATAATTTGAACTCATGAAGTTTATTTTCATTTCGTTCAACTCAATTTGTTCGACTAATTAACAAATTGTGTTTGAATTGGTGACTGTATTCTAATTCTGTACGTTCGTTAGTTAATACTGCTGATTGTATTCTGTTCATTGAGATAAGAAATTAAGAGTTACTTCCCGCGTTGTGATCATAGCAAGCTTGAAAATAAACACTCAATATTACTTTAGTTACAATTTATATTTGGAATATGAAAATATGTTTATAATACCATAACTAATTGGGATTGTTGAGTGTACTCTTTAAGCCTAAGTATACATTTTTCTTTATAAAAAAAATTTTTTTTTAACTACTTTTCCATTTTTATCCTGGACATTATATAGTAACTAGTACTATTAAAATAAAATTAATTGGTAGATATATATGGTCGCCTTTGTTTTTCATATTAGAAAAATAATAAAAATAGTTAAAAAATAACGAATTCAGATTCTTATGTCTTCTAGTTTGTTTTGTTTACTACCTATAAAAATATAATTAATTACGATATTTTCAAATAGGTTAGACTAATTTCTGTAGAGGAATATCTTATTTTTAAAAAAATATTATTAAATCAAAAATTGTAATGCATATTAAAATACCATTTATTTTGATCTGTATAGATGAAAACAATCCGACGCCAACTGGCGCCAATAACCTCAAGAATTCTACGAGTATTTTGCATAGTATTGCGGCAAATTGAGGCCACCATCTGTATTTTGAAGAAAACTTTTCTACTAATAAGCGTATATTTTATATGAATACAAAATCCAAATTGCATTGAATTTAAACTTAATTTAATCGAAGGAAGAATAAGTAAGCAAAATATTATTAAATGTAGATACTATAAAAAGTCTCGTGGCACATTGATAACCACGTAGGTTAACACATTTGAAAGTTCAGCAATCCTATCAAGGTCGGTCTAAAATGGGTGACCATTATTGAGACCCTCCGTACCTCGAAAAGCCTGTAAAATCATCGGTCACGGTTGCTACACGAACTACAATAATAATAATTACGGATAGAACTTCAAAGGCTCGAACTTAAGGCGTATCGTAGTAGACTTATTGTAAATGACCAATGTAATTTAAGAAAAAGTATCTGAGCAATGACAATTATATAACGTAAGTGAACACTAAGAAAGGAATTTTGGAAATGTCACGCATTAGGGGATAAAATAGGGGATGAAAATTTGTAAGAAACTTTTTAATCGAAAACGTTGAAGTAATATTGTAATATCTTATACGCGCAAGCGAAGCCGTGGACCAAAGCCTGTAAACTATTAAACGATTATACTAGAACTTGTTGATGTAACAATGTACAAAAAATGAACAGAACCATAATAGGATTATGTCAGTGCTCACTTGTCTGGCGGACTTGTACAATAACTTTTTCTGTGATAAAACTTGAAATTATTTTCCATTGCTTGGAGTTTAAAAACAAGTTGAAACTCTTTTGCGTTTCTCGAACCTGCAATTTGTATAATAAAATATAAAAATATATTATTACTTGACCTTAAAGTTAACATTGGTAATATGTGTGTGTATGTAATTAACGGTCAGAAGCTGTTCAAGATACCAGACAGAGTTAAAGTGAATTTGTATGCTTGTCAAATGGCTCGGAATTTCAGCTAAAATAACAGTTTTTGTATATTCATTACTTCTGTACGTTCAAAGAGCTGAAATCAATTTTATGAAATTGAATTGATGAAGTAGTGGACGTAGTGGAAAAAATGTTTTCATAGGATAACCAAAGAATTTGAATTTATATAATAAACGTTGAAATGTCACAGTCACACTAAGGACGAAGTTCATTAAGGAAAACATAACTGCAAGGAGAGGAACAAGTTGAAAAGGAAAGCTTTAGGAACCCGTCTGACAGACGTTGTATAATGTCACATTCTTTTTTCTAAAAAGAAGTCTATGTCCAGCAATGGACTGCTATAGACTATCGAGGAAGATTCATGTTAGCTGACATTGGTAATCTGTATGTGTATGTAATAAATGGTCAGAAACCGTTCAAAATTCCTGACAAAATTACAGTGAGTTTGTATGCCTGTTACTTCATACCGCTCAAAGGGCCAGGATCAATTTAAAATTAAAAAAATGGTTTGAAGACAGGTTGCAATAACATATAGGCTACTTTATATCCAGAAAAAACGTGGTGTCTCCTAGAATGAGCAAAAGAAATATAAACATATTTCGATTTAACGGATGCAACTATTTCGATAGATATAAAGAAAATAACGAACTCATAAAGGCTCAAGGCATAAGCCATTAAAACCTAATGCACTTTTGCAGCCAACATTGAGTGTGATAAACATATAATGCGGGTAGTTTAAGCGTATGCAGCATTAGTATGTGGTGTCATTAATTCAATCAAGCCGTTAAATTGATGCTAGCACTAATGAATGAACACGAGCTATTCAAGTGATTAATTGAGCATTTTTTGTTTGTTTTTGCTTAGATTTTTACAGTTAGTCACACTTAAACTCAAAAAAATGGTTGCTTTTGTAGACTAAAAATGATTTTAAGTTCTGTTTTAAGGGATATCAAATGATGTTTTAGTGACATATAATAATAATGTTAATTCTTAAGGTTTATCATTATAAATATTTTTTAACTAGAGGTCGAAGAGGAAATCCAGAACATCGTCCAGACAGTGTGATTGACGAACCTCAACCGATATTTTGATAGAACATTTTCAGGCCGCTTTTTATTGGGTTTTTTGAAGTCGCAAAATTTAATTGGACTCATTTATTTTATAATAATGTAGGTTTATAGATATCTTAGTGATGTTATAGTATGTGACTTATTTACAAGGTGATCCAATCCAAGCAATTAATGAGAGTTTCTTTGTTCTTAATTAAACATTGGATTAAAGTGAAACGTGTGTTGTGATTATAAAACGGTATAACACAATATTATTGCTGGTTCTTGATCGGATCGACGAGCAATAGTAACCTGAGCTTAAATGATCATATATTTGATTTGGTATTTAGCAATTAGCAGATAGCAACCATCGTGCCCTTACATCATTGCCATCTGGAACATAATAAGAAAATTAAATACGTATATTATTATTATTTCACTTTATAAATAGACGACGAATACAAGAAATCAATCGCATCTCCGAAAAGAAATTAGGCCATAGTTTGATTAGTAACTAATGTTCTGCTCAAAAAACTCTATCCATTACATGTTTTTATTAAAAGGTGGATTCATATCCCATATAATAGATACCCGCTTACTTTTACTGAGATTAGTTCCTTCACTCTAAGTGTATTACGTTACCTATGATTTTGTTTTCATGCGTAGAAATTGTTTTCGTAGTTTTCGTTACAAACTGTTGCCATCACCAGGGGTTTGAATTTTTAAGGCTGACTTAAACACATAAAAGCTTTTATATATAAAATGACAACGCAGAATAAATTTAAAAGTGCGTGTGGTGCAGGGAAAATCGGGGTTGTAACCAGTATGCTGCTTGTATTGAAAATAAAATCTATTCTCAAACCATTCGCGTGTTAAATTAATGTAAATATAGTGAGTAGAATAACATGTATGTAAGACTAAAAGTTTCTTAAGTAGCTTGTCTTACAAGAATTTGAATATTAGGAGAACGAAATACTTTGTAAGACGAAATTTAGGTAAAGAGTACTCAATTTTCTAGAAAATTTTACTTGATATATAGATATTAAGGTTAAAGAATCTTTATTTCTCAAAATAATTTTTAAATTTTACTTACTGAGAAAACATACAAAAATATTTAAAAATAAATCAAACGAGCGTTTTATATAAAACAAAAGTGGGTAGTAAAATATGTTTTGCACAAGACTATGAACTTAAAACACACTCGAACACACTAAACACGATCAACTAAAGCAACTGAACCAAAGATGTACGTTTTGTTTAAACTAGATGGGACATTCGTATTGTAAGTACAATTACCACCTTCATTACTCTCCGTTTGCTAATAATTACTATATTTTGTTCGTTCTGAAACTTATATACATATGTGGGCGCGTTTCGGAATTCACATCACTTTCAAGTGCCAAAGAGTGACGGACATCTGTCACTCTAACGAACCGTTGTTGCTTTGGTGGCGGGGCGGCCATGTTGTGGGTCACTTGATCGGACCGTCGCCTGCGCACCACGTCTACGATGAATCGCTGTGTACTGGCTCAATCCAATTTTATTTTAAACCTTTATACCGTGCTAAATAGTAAAGTTAATGTGATCTATGTGCTGGTGATTATATTTTGTGAAATTATTAATTATAGACGGAGTAAATTAAATAATTTTTTGTTAGTAAGGTACTTGCTTTATTTTAAGTGAAACCGTACGACTACCTGTCCACGCCATTATTATAAGATGGATACTATTGAAGGCCCTTCAGAGCTTTTATATATATTCATAAAAATAATCGTGACAATAATTTAAAAGTATAAAGTACCCCTATGTTTATTAATACCTATGGCTATCAAATACTCATTGAAATAAATAATTGAAATAATTTTTTGCAACCAACTAACAAAAAATTTGATTACCTTGCTTTAAAAGTACTTTTATAATTAAAATAGTCAGTTTCGGAGTTCTTAGTATTGGCATATCGATTGAAGTGCACTTTGATGGTCACCTAGAAAGTCAGGTTGAATTAGATTCAAAGACACTTTAGTATACTGAACAGAGTAAGACAGTTTTTCATTCTGGCTCAACACTTATAACTTTATAGGTAAAAGTTTTGCCACAAATATGTTGCCATCACTTTGTAAGGGTTCTTACCACCAAATTTTTCCTTTGAGCCACATTCAATGGCACGTATCATGGGTTTTAAGCCTTGCTTATTCGATCTGTGGATTAAGTTGTGTATTTATGAGCCGGATAGGCTCAAAACTACTTCCAAATCTTTAAAATAAAAGTGTATTTTTAATTCAGAGATCGCTGACGCAATTGTAAGTCCTAAGATTCGTCTATTTAAAATATTTTCTGCACAAAAAAATACTAATTTGATTTCAAATACATAAATATAGAAATCACCGCCATTTTTCCTATGTCTTGTCAAATTTTCATTTTCGCGATTTCTGTTACTTTCACATACTGTCATTATTGCGGTTATGTGAGTTGGCATAGTGCATATAAAGTTCCAATTGCAAATTTGTGGAATACTCTGCCAATTCTCTATGATATATTGAACCCAAATACTGGACTGGACTGTTTTGCAAGACGGCTAGCAGGAGCTGGATGCGAGAAGCCATAGATCGAACTAAGTGGCGTAAAATTGGAGAGACCTATGTCCAGCAGTGGACTGCGATAATCTGATGATGATGATGATGATGGACTGTTTTATATCTACGTGTTGATATTTGGTTCTTAAGATTGAACTTGAGTGTGGTTGTATCGAAATTCAAAACTTTAAAGTATTAAATGAAACTTTATGAAGGGTAGCCCTTATATATCATCGGAGACCTAACCCTTCTACTTATTCCATCTAATTTCTGAAAATCTATATATACCTTTCAATTTTATTAACACTGAAATTAAGACGATTTTTACTAACAAATATGAATGAAGTCTGCTAGTCCTTAGCATTGGTCTATATAATGTACCTCTTCATCATCTTCCTAGCCTCTATCATTCCCAAGATTTAAGGTCGGCTACTAATTCAACCGATTTTATCTGAATATCTCCGCAACCTTAAGGGTGAACTGAATTCGAAGGTTGAAATAGTTGTCAGTATATTTGAGGGCACTGACTTCCCAACAACGATTGCTATAGATGTTCATGACAACCAGGACCGACGGCCTAATGTGCTCTCCGAGGCACGGGCGAGAAACACCGCCATCTTCCATAAGAATTTTTAATAAGAAAAACCCAACAGCAGTCCGATCCGGTAATCGAACCCGTGATCTTTTAATCTACAGTCGCTTACGCTAACCACTAGACCAACGAGGCAGTCGCATAATGTACCTCTTGCATGAAGTTGTTTTAATTAAACGAAACAGATTTTTTTAATAACTTAAAAGTGTTTCAAGTCGAGTTTCTGATTTTTTTTATTTAATTTGGAAGCATTTATCTTTTATTACGGAGTTCAGTGAGTGTTCCGAGGAAGTAACACATATTTACACAAGATATTGTAAGAAAATATAGAGTTTATGGCAGGGTACAAGTTCAAGTGTCAGTTTAGTTTAGAATACTTCGTCTTGCACAGGTATGCTTTTAATTTTAGTTTAATTAAGGCAACCGGTAATGACAGTAATGCCGTTACGGAAGTCTTACTCTAATATTACCCAATAACAATTATTTTGTTTTAATTTGCGTTTATGAAGGATAGGTAACTTGATTAATTTTGTTTAGTTAGTGATGAACATGACCATTTTTCTGTATCTGGGTCTGATTCACCTTTGAAATGCATGTTTTTAGAATATATATGTATGTTTATAAAACGACTTGTAATGATACCATAGGTTTCGCCAATTTTGGGATCAGACAAATGGGTATGAGATGTGTGAGGTTATTATTTATTTCATTTATGTATTCTTTTCTACTATCTGTGTGTTTGACTACTGTATAGAGGTAATATAGTATAATGTGTAAAACGTAGTAGTAATTTTAGTTAAAAATTCAATCCAACAGTATTTTGCAGCAAACGTATTAAAAATCACTATGGAAGTTTTCTGACAAAAAAGGTTAACATCTAAAATATTTATCATAAAGCCATTGAAAGGTTCAGGGAATGAAATACGATGTTTTAATAGCAGCGTATGCCAGTTTTTGTTACGGCTGAATGTGGATGCGACGAGGGTAAAACAAAGCTCTGACAGACATCCAGTTAAATATTGCGCGTTGCCCGCTAAACAAAACAAGGATCGTAAAAACAATGAATGAAGACAAATGACTAAAGAATGTACATGTTAAATTTGCAAGGTCATGTTCAACTCTGTGTTTACAGCCCTACAATTCTGTGGTCTTTGGTCACATGAAACATGAGACAAATGCCAACATGTAATGACACCTTTAGAGGCCTTTCAAGATATAGAAACATTTCACCAGGCTACCCACATTGCAGAATTGTTGCATTGTCTGCATTCGCATTGAGCTTGGTGACTATTAGTCTTAGATTCTGCTTATGCATTTCATTAAACGATGTAGAGTTTGGCTGGCTCATAAATATATTTAAACAAGATATTTAGTTTTAGTCGCCTCTTAGTACACAATTTTAGAGTAACAAAATAATGGCAGCAAACACACAGACAGAAAATTAGTGTCAAGCAATAGCTTTGCTTGCTTTTCAGAGACCGAGTAAGTAAGACTCCCTCTCCTGATTTGAAAGAGGAGTTAAAAGACCGCCAAGAGGAAAACTCAATGCAATTGCACCTCTTGGGTTACAGGTTTAAATGGATCGAGGTAATCACTTAATGGTTACTTCCTCAGTGTCACTAAGACGGTGACAGTATCAAGAGTTCTCAGTGTCCCCAATAAACCGATAATCCCTCCCTGCTTTGTACGTGGTTCGAATTGCATTTGGTTAGTTCTTGACCGTATATAATATCATATTTCCATTTGCTTTATCGGTAAATTTAATAATAAACTTAATAGTTAAATGCATTAACCTTTGAAATTATTATTTAAAACTTATTATGTAACTGTATATGAAATAACATAAAAAAGGCCTATGTTCAGTAGTAGAATGCAATAGGCAGATGGTGATAATGACGTATTTGATATATAACATAGTACTCATATAATATTATTAATTTGAAAGTAACTCTATCTAACTTAAGCCTGTTATGCTTTCGTGGCTTAACCGTTAAACCAATTTGGATGAAATTTACAATGGTAATTTTTTGATACTTGAAGAAGGACATCGAGTCCCGTTTATCGCAATAATCAACATACTCGCAAGCGGAGCCGCGGTGGAAAATCAGTACCGTTTACATTACTTTTATCATACTAAATGAAAGTTGTGTGCAATTGGAGGGGCCCATGTCCAGTAGTGGACTGCGATAGGCTAATGATGATGATACTACACGTTAGCCATCTCTTAACATGAACTGTATCACCAGACTATTTGTTATTATAACTTATTAGTACTTGGACGTCTGAGCTTTAAATTTTAATAATCTTAGCTAGATCGATTTGTCGCCCACGAAACCCCCTGTATACTAAATTTCATAAAAATCGTTGGAGCCGTTTCAGAGATTCAGATTATAAATATCTTATAGATTACATCTATATACAAGAATTGCTCGTTTACGAGTATTACATTAAAACTTATATTCTAATAACAAAACACTCAACACCCCTAACTACGGTGACAATGGTAGCTAATGTTGGTAACACTGAACTACGCAAACTTGCCAGTACCGCCAACACACGGCGTCCGACCGGAACCGGAAGCTAATCGCGCTACGTAAATGTAAGCTAACGTTACTACATCGTACTACACAGGATGTTAAATAAACGTTTAGTGAAAGTTTCAAGTACTTAGGATAAAAGCTCCATTAATTATTCAGACAGCTCAAATAGTAAAATGAAATTCAAACTTCTGACTCTAATGACTGCGAGTATTTAAATTTTATATAAATATGCACACTGTGCTTGAGATCTCGTGTTCGATTTCTGTGTCGGCCCAAATGTAGTAGAAAAGTTTGGGTCTTCTTAAGATTTCGTACTCAAAGGGTAAAAGTGGGACCATCTTACTAAGACTCCACTGTCCGTCTGTCTGTCTATCCGTTCATCTGTCTACCTGTGATCGTTCTGTATCCCATTAGCTATGATAGCTAGACAATTGAATGAGATGATGTACTTCTGTTGCAGCTATAACAACATAATTATGCTGAAAACAGAATAAAATTAATATTTAAGGTGGGTTCCCATACAACAAACGTGATGTTTTGTCGTTTTTTGCTTGATATTAATAACGGCAACAGGTACATGTTTGAAACGTATATAGATAATGCTACGAAACCCTTCCTGCGCGAGTCTGACTCGTGTTTGGCTGATCTTTGTTTTGAGGGCACAGTGGTGGAGTGAAAATTATTTTAATGATCAATATTATAAAAAGGTAGATATCGCACCTATCGCGCGCTAATTTTTGCAGACAAATGTAGATAATTGTCGTGATTTCATTTAGTCAGTTAATAGAAGCTAGCGAATAAACATGTCGACAAAGTGCATCCGTGGAGTGTCAATATTATTACCAAAATGCTGAGCTTTGTGTTAAAAATTTTGGTTCCAAGTTGAATAAAAATGAAGGAGTTAAATACTGAGCGTAAGTATTTAACTCCTTCATTTTTATACGTAATAATACGTTTTAGTACGTAATATTTGTATTTTATCATGGTCTTGTTTCCCATTTACCGAAATTATTAAATTTAATTCTGTATTAATGAAGACACGGTAAGAAAAAGATAGAGAATTTGATTGTAAATGCAGTGCGACAAGGACAAATAACGGGCACCTTGCATGCGTCATATGCAAGCTGCCACACCACTCAGTATTTTGGTAATAATATTGACACTCCACGGNGGGATATGAAAATAGCTCTATTCATTGACGCTACAAGAATTTATTGAACTTTTAATATATAAAATCTAATGACCTCTTGATTTGCAGATTAACCCTCTCAGCCAAAATGCAAGTATTTTACGTCCAGTCTCTTCCTACGTCGACGCCATTTCATACATTTGTAAGTTTTCTAATAATATTTTTACGTTTGTAGAATGTCAACTTAATCAAGGGTCTGGTCTCTTTCTCAGTTCTTTTTTTATGTATCGTCTGGCCAAAATGACTCTACTCTGCCTGATGGAAAGCATAAGCAGAATCCAAGATGGTGGTCACCATAATCATTACAGATGTAGACAACGCAACAATGAGCATGGTTACCCACACCATGGCGGTCATTATGCGTCCGGTCTCGCACTCACCAACGAAACACGACAGCACGAATGTTGTTTTTTTAAGTTGATCTTCTGTGCGAGGTTACATTCAAAGAAAGTCAGCCACCACTAGTTAGGCGGTCACTCATGGGGCAGGAATGATTATCATGATCAATGATGATGATTTGTTATTTCACGGAGTATTCAAATTAAATAACTTCGCTATAACCTCACATAGTTTGTACTTTTAACCGACTTAAAAAAAGGAGAAGGTGCTCAATGCAACTGTATTTGTTTGTTACTTCAAAACTTTCGACTGTGTGCACGGATTTACGGATTTTGATGATTATTTTTTTATTTTAAAGCTCGTGTGGTCCATATCATTTGTTTTAGTTCTTGAAGCAGCTTTTTTCGTAATAAAATTTTTTTGATGACTAAATTGGTGATATTCTAAAAAACGGAAAAAACCGTGTGAAAAGCACCACCAATTAAGGTTTATCAGTCCCTACCTATTATCTAATGTGTTATCCTTCTGGATAATAAACGTGACTTTATATTATTTTACCACAATCTCAGGTTTATTGCAGAACACCCATTACCGTGATTGGAAACACGACACACCAGTAAACATATTTTTTGTCTTTATTTATCAATATATTGGTCTATCTGATGAAAAACCATCATTTTTTCATTAAAGACTTTTAAATTAAGGTAGGAAATATATAGAGAAATGTATGTAAAACATGCTTACTAACTAAGACAAAAAACATTTGTGTGGAACTGTTCAAAGATTTACATGATGTGGAAACAGTTTTCTGTCCACGGCATCTAAGTCGGCTAAGTTACCTTTTGTTCCACAAGTGTTGGCCACGAACACTTACACTTTTGAGTGCCGCAGGTAGCTGCTAGCTCTTTTACTTTGACGCTTTCATGCAGTGAAAAAAAACTTGTATGATATTTTTAATAAGTGTAATATTGTATCTATACTGAAAATAAAAATGTCATGACACTTTCTATTCTTAGTGCATCTGGTGATGGCTAAGAATACGAAATGTCACCATCCATATGCATCCCACCCCTCCTCCATCCCCATCCTCTTCCTCAACCCCGGCCGGCAACGCACTTGTGACGCCTCTGGTGTTGCAGATTTCCATGTGTGGCGGCAATCGCTTNTGAAACATCTAAAGCGGCGCATTTGAATAAATATAAACTTCTTTATTTGTAAAAATTTACTGCGTTTTTATGAAACATACATATATATTGTATTTATATGTATGTTTCTATTGTATATTATAATTTTCTTCGTTGTTTTATTTTTACTACATACATTTTTTACAGAACACTCATTACCAATCAGTAGCTATTAGCAAACACGCAAATGGTGAATGTCATATTTGTAACAATTACATATATATATATAACTATAATTTACTATCAACTTGCAAATGTAACTCACATAAGATAGCTATCTCTTTCTCCACTATGAATTCGGTTTTATCTTTCGCATTCGTAATCGTAATATGTGTAAGTATACACTTATAAATAAATACGTCATGATCAGTATGTAAGTAACCTATCTTTCTTTTAATATCATTGGTAAGGCTAGCAAAAAGTTGTCCGTACAAAAAAACAATGTTTCCAATAAATAAAAAACCTAACATTCTGCACTTGCATTAATAACAAACTAAATGTACTACTTTACAGCTCACAGCAGTGTATTCACAAACTTTACTGTTGCTGCAACTAATATTTATAACAGGTCTCAGCCAACAATACAATAGCCGGTAGCGAATCGTATAGCTGGCAATTGCAAGCGTTCATTATTGAACTGTTTTAAACAATAGTACAGGATGCAGTGTTGCAGCAGATTGTAATGACGGAAGTGTTCAAACACTTTGAATAAAAAAAGGGGAACGTCACATGGATTTTTGCGCCTTCGTAATCAAAGCGTTGAGGAAATATGTGATTATTCGCCTAAGAATAAATATGGTTGCTTATGAAGGGTAGTATTATAAAGTGCAGTTTACAGCCCTTAAATCAGTATAGTGTGTTCATTTTTTCTAAAAGAATCTCAATCAAAGTTCGTATTAGTATTTACAAAAACATAATTTAAATTTTAATAACAATTATCTTTACATGCCATAATATCTTTTTAATGGAATAGGGGGTAAAGAGTAGACGTATCGCAAACTGGGGAAGGGGAGGATTGGTTATGCGCATCCTATATCCTCATTCAATCAAACGCTGTTTCACACCAGTTTTCTGTGAGGCCGGGGTGTCCCTCCGGTCGAGCCGGCTAATTCATGCCGTAGCGTGGGCCATCTCTACGGTAAAAGTTAAAATTAAATTAAAACAGTAAGAAATATACGAAAATAATAAAAACATTTGCAATATTTATATACAACCATTAAAAAAATTCTTCCGCGTCGTCGTCTACTGGTACTATTCCCACAAGATTGGTAGTATCGCCACGTAGAATGGCAATGCTAATTCTCTGTGCTAGAAAAAGCCCGGCGTTCACGAGAATCATCAATCAGTTGCTTAGGTAGTTGTTTAAAAATAGCGCGAGCAAACTTACCCCATGAACTTTGAAGACTTTTTATTGTCAAGAAAGTATTTACTGTATTTAGTACCTACATAGGAAAAGAAAGTTATGAAGTGGATAAATATACTATGTATTACTTTTAAAACAATAAAAAACAATGTTACGTACGGATAACCTATTTAATTAGTACCATATATTTTAGGAGATCGCGGTTAAATAGATATAAGCGGTATCTGTATGTTCTGTAGTGTATTTTTTCGTCTTCTGCCAGAATCCTTACTTCCATAACTTACTTGACTTATAGTCCTATGATTCCTTGATGGGCCAGTGGGCGTCCACAGCATTTGGCCATCGTGTTCGGTGGTGAGCTGCGCGTTTTAGGTCGCTCCACGTCTTTCCGAACTTCTTCGCCTCGTCTGCAACTATGCGTCGCCCTGCCTGTTCGGGATGGCCACGTTTTCGTTTTCCTTGAGCATTTCTATCGAACGCCTGTTCTGTGATATGATCCCAAAATCCATACTTCCATACGAATATATATCTGTTATGCTTTCATAGCAAAAACCTTGTACTGACTTTAATGAAATTTGGTATGGAGATACATTGATTTTTGAGGAACGATCTCTTTAGCATGATAATCCTCAACCCCGTGGGCGAAGACGTGGGCAAAACTTTGTCTCAAATATGTAATGGCGATAGTTTCATGGACATATTTCAAAACAAGGTTCCAACGCTCTAATGGTAAAATGTTACTGTAATTTGTACGTTGAGAACCCCTTTTTGCGTCGAGAGGGTATTTAAAGGTATATAAACGGCGTAATACTATATAATTATATTAACAGAGGATCTTAATACAAAAACAGTAAGCCTTTATACAGAAGATCGACCTAAAATAACAGAATTCGTGCTATCGTGTTCCGTTGGTGACTGCGAGCGGATAGGCGGAGGCCCTTTGATGCAGAAGCATCACTAGGCCGCCATGCTGTTGGTCACTATGCTGCATTGTTGAATTGTCTGCATTCGAAATGAGTATGGTGACCAACACTCTTGGATTCTGCTCATGCTTTACACCAAGCAGAGCATAGTGACCTCGACAGGCCCATACATAAAAANGATAAAAAAAATTAATAATAATTAAATTAATAATAAAATTAATATCTGATGAGTTACTAAAGTGTATACCTTCCTACTGTTGAAATAAAAATTTAGTATTAACATTAAAATTTAATACAATTAAATGGAGTTTAAAGTTTTTTCATAACGCTTTGGATATATAATATACTAGCTGACTTACGCAACTACGTCTGCGTTTCTGTTCTATAATGCTGAGCTCCTATTGGCGTAAGTGTGATGTTAACTTTTCTATCTCAAGTAAGGCAGTAACGTTTGACAAAGTTACAATTGGTTAGATAGTTTTGGAGTTCAACCTAAGCAACAACAGCGCGAGAATTATATATAGATAACTAGCTGAACCTTGGCTACCCGTGGTTATTTTTGTAACATTAACAACTGTGGGTAAAAGTGTAGCCTTAGGTACTCCTTGTATCATCACCCGTCTATCAGTGAAGGTCCCCTCAAAATGGGTTCAGCCGTTCCAGAGATTAGCCGGAACAAACAAACAAACATGTAGACAGAAAAAAAGAAATTTTTATGTGAGTGTCATATAAACTTTCACACGATTTAGTGTAAAATTGATTTGAAAATACTAATAGACTTTTCATAAAATAATTTATTTTCTTGTGAATCGTAGTTTCAAGGTTTTCACTTTTAAAGGAAATATTTTCATGATGTGGTGTATTTTATGTCTATTTTTGGTTTTAGCCTACACTTTGTAGTTAAAACTAATGTGTCATACGAAAGTGACTTATTTATTTGTTGTGTACACCTCCACATCTACCCAAATAATTATCAGGGGCACAGAAAAGGCTAAGGCAACCGAGGGGCACCCGAAGTAATTAATAACATAATTTTATTGTAATATGCTCTTCATACGAGTGAAATTTCGGGCTTGAGTGAAAGAATATCAAGTCTTTTTGTATCGAATAGGGAGCAAATGAACAGACGTATCGCTTGATGGCAAGAGATTACTGCTGCCCATGGACAACAACAACACCAGAGGCGTGACAACTCGGTTGCCGGCCTTTGGGGGATGTATTATTTTAGTATTTAAAAACTCATACTTTAAATGTTAATAACAATTATCTTTCATGTTATAATATCTTTATATATCGCAATCTTTTTTGTATCACTATTGGGGAGAGGAATGGGAGGAGAGGTTGTGGTATAGTCCTCCAGTATCCTCACTCAATCAATGAAACACATCGCAAGCACTGTTTCATATCAGTTTTCTGTGAGATTGTGGTGCAGCCGGCCTGTATGGGCCCCCACGGTAAATGTGTTCAAAAACAATTAAGCTTAGTTATAATTATGCTTGAAATGTATTTAAGCATATTTAAGTATGTTTATAAGAAGCATGGTTGCCACAACATAGGCTATTGATAAGTTAAGGATTAGACGACCATGTTTGTAGTATGTGGATGTTTCATCGGAATTGAGCGAGTCCCGCGTGTTTCTTATTTATTAGTATTGCTTCGTTCAAGTTTCCTTCTTTTCAATATCTATACATATAATAAAACTGTACAAGTCTAATTCCTAAACAATGAAAACAAATGCTAAAAACGTGTCAGGGGGATGTAAGACGTAAAATAGAATTAATTTCGATTGTTTTTTGATTATCTGACTGTTTGTACGGGCTAATCTCCGAAAGGACTGGATATATGGATGGAATAGGACCAATTTAAATGAAATTTTGTATGGTGGTAGCTTATATCCCTAGTCAATATAGTCAGCATAGGTACTTTTTATCCCGGTAAATTAAAGAGTTCCCGTGGGATAGTTAAAAAACTGTAATCAATCATACACAACAAATAATGAACTTAATTCCGTAAAATTTGGTATACTGAAACCTTATGTAGCCGGTCCAACTATGTATATTATAAAATTTATTAATCCCATAACAGTGACGAGTCCCCGCGGGAAAGTAAAACATTACAAGAAAAACAGTGTCTGGCAGGCGTCTTACGGATTTAAATGAAACTTTATGGTCGTACTTTACATGCCCAACCAACATTTAAGATTTTTTTCATCCCAAAAAATTAAAGCGTTCTTGTTGGGTGGTTAAAAAACGTTGGGTAGGAGTCCTGAGATTCGAGAAATCGAAGTCCAGAAATCCCAACTCCGCCAGATGCTCGTCAAGGATTGGAAGGTACGACTTGGGCAACGAAGCGCTGGGCACGCTATTATTGCGGGGGTAAGACCCGATATAGAGGCTTGGCTCGAGGGGCGTCACAAGACCCTCTCGACGCTGCCGACTGTCCAGTTTAATTCCTTGATTCTTTAAGTGCTCCAGGACTTCTATCACACAAAATCAATTTAAAAAATGGCGTCCCTATAATTCTGTTATGAAATTAAAGGCCCCCAAAATTACGCGACGAAACTAGACTGAAAGTTACTTCTCTGCAACGTGATAAAATAGGAGCGCAGATTTTAACGGTATGTGGTGTCACTGTGAGAGTTTTTATACCCTGAATTTCACTGATTCCAAACAATTACACATTCCGTTTTAAACGTGTACAGTTCCCGGTTAGTTTGTTTTACGCAATAACGATAAACAGAGCTCAAGGCCAGCTCTGTGTTGCTTTCTCCCGTGTAAGTCAGCCAACCAACCTATTTGTCTTTGTTCCGAATCAGTTTAAATCTAATATCGTCTATAAAAGAGCATTATAAGGTATTGCAATCTACAAAATTTTAATTGGAGTAATAATTAATAACGCTCGAATGAAGTCGTGGGCATTAGCTAGTCGATAATAAATACGATAATGGTTTGTAGACAGTAAGTCAGGAGATTTATTTTCTGTTATCTCTAGCCTACTATTATATATTTACAATTTAAAGACAGGTTAAGGACAGGTTAAGGACAGACACAGGCGATTGAAATTGAAACAATTTTAGTCCGCAATACATACCTAACATCAGACTAATGGTCTACCCTATCTAAAAATAAGACATCCGAAGGTCATTGACTGAGTTACCGTTTGTCTCTGTTAGCTATTTTTAAAACGACTTCAAAGGGAGGTTCCTAATTTAGTCAGTTTTGTGTTCCTCAAACAAAACACTTAGTAAATTACTAAGTTGAAGATTAGGTTTATGTATTTTACACGTGAAAGATAAATAGAAATACTCTAAGCTAACGGGGTTTTAATAATATGTATTATACGAATGTCTAAGTTAAAAATATTTTATTTTTTTTGTACTCGTAAATCATTTAAATCATTTCAACTTTTATCATTTACTAGGTGACAAAGGCTACCTCGTTTGTGTCTCCTATTTCCCGTAACGTAATAATTTTTCTCCATTTTTGTAACATTCTTCATTGGTGCTCCGCTCCTACTGATCTTAGCGTGATGATATACAGCCTATAGCCTTTCTCGAGAAATAGGCAATCTAATACAGAAATAAATTTTCAAATCGGATCAGTAGATCCTGAGGTTAGCACGTTCAAACAAATAAACTCTCGAGCTTTATATATAGTGTATTGATTTCTAGGTCTATTTTTCAAAAATTATGGCTTTTTTACGTTTCTATCTTCAAGAAACGAGAGTACACTAGTATAAGTAACATAGCAATGGTGGTGGCTTGCTTTACCAACTCTCATCAAACAACAGCCTTTCATAGGTCACTGATGGACACAGACCTCTCTTTAGAAAGGAGGTTTGGCCTACTATACCTCGCTGGTCAGACAGATTGGTATACAATTCGCGTCAAGTTTTCTTTCTCTTTACAATCCTTTTGTCCTCTGTTATTTTTTTTTATTGAATAGGAGTCAAATGATCACACGTATCGCCTGATGGTAAGCGATTTTTTTATGGTATAAATGGCAAATAAGCAGACATATCGCCTGATGGCAAACGATTACCGTCGCGCATGGACACCCGTAACACCAGAGGTGTCACAAGTGCGTTGCCGGTCTTCAGGGAATGGGGACGGGGATAGGGGGAGGGATTGGGGTATGGGCCTACGGTGTCCTCATTCCCTTGATGAAACACAGCGCAAGCGCTGTTTCACAGTTTACTATGAAGCCGTGGTGGTCACTCCGGTCGAGCCGGTCCATTGATCTCCCACGGCAAAAGTTTGCTCCCGTAGTCGGCTCTTTAAATACCCACAGGATGAATGAGGGTGGAGGCATTCCGTATTCTTAACCCGTCACCACACGAACAACTTCTTTAACCTACTTAGGCCAATTAGTACATTTTTTTTTTCATTTTCTTTCAAGATTCTGTGCGTAGAAATAAAGAATCGATATGTGAATAGAAATTTAATATAACATTAAATTTTACCATACACTGAGTACTTTAATCCCTGCTAATAGATGGCGTAGTGTATCAGATGTACGATATTTATTTATTATCCAACAGCCTTTAATAGTATACTACTAAACCTCTAATTAGAAAGGAGGTATTTATCGTTTTGTTCAATATATTTTTGGAGATTTATTTTGTTTGAATAACATAATAGCAAATGCAGTAATAGCTTTAATAACTTCATATAACAATAACTAAAATGTTGCAGAATTTCCTACGAAAATTTGAAATAATGATCTATTAAAGAGAAAATATATAAATATCTTTGCCTCATTTATTTTCATAAGGTTTCATTATTTGCAAATTGGTGGTTATATATACGTATCATATCATCAGCCTATCGCAGTCCACTGCTGGACATAGGCCTCTCCAATTTCACGCCACTTAGTTCGATCTATGGCTTCTCGCATCCAGCTCCTGCCAGCCGTCCTGCGCAAATCATCGCTCCACCTGGCTTGTGGACGCCCTACACTACGTTTGCCGAGACGCGGTCTCCACTCAAGGACTCGTTTACCCCAATGGTTATCGGTTCTTCGGCTAATGTGGCCAGTCCACTGCCACTTCAACTTGCTAATCCTGTGGGCTACGTCGTCGTAATTGGTGGTTCATTCATCCAAACTACTCCACTTACGGTACCAAGTGTTACAGTTACAGTACTCCACAGGGATGAAAATAAACCCAAATTTTTATAAATTTATTTATATTTTACTCCTCTTTGCATGCCTATGGTGAGATAATTTCTAGTGATGGGATCCGTAATAAGTATTGATTACAGATATCTGACTACAAGTTGTATTTATAAACTATTAAATATATCATCTCATCTCTAGGAAGTAGTAGTTTTAATAAAAGGAACTAAAATAAAGGTTTTTAGCACCAAGTTAAGTCATTTATTGGGTACCAAAAGTGGAATAGATGAAAAAAAAAGATATCAAAGGAGGAATACTCAAAATGACGCGCAACGTTGTGGAATTGTTCCCGACTGTATGTCAGGTCGCTGGGCAATGGCGTTTAAGTCTAAATCCGTAGGCGGTGTTATCAGTAAATCTGCGGCTGTACGTGGTTTGACCCTAATATATTTCAAGTCCCCTAAATAAACAGCGATGGGATCACAGTCCTTATTAGAACTAATGTCTTGTAAAATGACTGGATACACGAGACAAATCCAGTTGGCGTTCGACCATAGAATCGATACTATTCGACCTTTGAATGACTTTAAAAACCTCCTTTGTTGAACGCAAAATCGTAAACTTATTTTAGACTTTCAATTTCGTTTCTGCATCTTATTTCGTATAGTATAGCAAAATAATATTAATGGATATTAGTATAGGCCAGATGACAAGTTATGACACTTAACAATGACAATATTTAAAAGGCTTTATTGTATCCCCAAATTCATCTTACTAATAATATTTTTAATTCAAAGTCTTCGCTTATAAGATGTTTTTTTCATATTCTGTTTTAACTTAATTAAGAAAATATTACTTGAACATGATATAATTTGATGTAAGCAATAAAATCTTTAGATATTACATATTTACTATAATACATTACACAGTTAAATTACTATATAACATTATTTAGTTTCCCCAAAATAATTTTTGGTTCAACTGTTAAATTGTAATTTCGTTACTGATTTCAAGAAGAAATAAAAAGTTAGCGAACAGATCGCCGTTACCGCAAAATTCATTTCACTGATTAATCAGTGTGTATAAATAGTATCTAAAACATTACATACATGGTAATATAAGTAACGTTAATTTAATTCGATATTTGTGTTTCATTTTATATTACTTATTTCATGATGAAATATTGCCACAGATGTTGACCTTTTAAATTTTAAATTATGAATTTAATTAATTATTAATCTATTAAGAAATCACTATCGATAAATAAATATCACAATTAACATCTAATAAAAGTGTATATCGTGTCTCCTTTACAAGAAATAATCTTTTATTACCTGACATGTATCATAAGAGAAACACTGGTGAATAATCCAGTACTCTGTCAGAGTTTGTGTGTATATATATCTACCCAAAAAGGCCTATTTAAATAACTGTTTACAGAGGCACTTACATTGACACAATGCGTGGGCATATAACACGACTGACAATGACTAATTCGTCCTTCAACTTGAAACCGGATTAAATATTTGTACTGTCTACAAATATTTGTGCTAGGTTTCGATATCCAACAATGTTTACTTTATTCTTTCAGCTTACAATATTTATTTACACATAAAGATGGATAAGAAGTGGAGTTTTTGTGAAATAAAAGATTGAGAGTTGAATGTTGTTTTTTATAGTATTAGACAAAGAGAAGTTACATTTCACCCATTGGTAAGTAACTTATGCCGCCCAGGCCTTACTTAGGCCTGCCAAAGTGACTGTGCTAAGCATAAGCAGAATGCAAGAGTGGTGGTCGCCATACTCATTGTGAATGCAGAAAATGTAACGATGCAGCATAGTGACACACGCTACATGACATCACGAATGCTCGTATTTAAGGTTGATCTTCTGTGCGAGGATAGTACGGTCCCGATCGAGCCAGCCCGTTCGTGCTGAAATCTTTACCTTTTTTTTTTTTATCTTCTACCTTTAAAACAGCTATAACTGAATGCCAGCTTAACAAGCAAACACAACAAATGCTTATTACACAATTTGTCATCGGTAGGAATCGAACCTACTACCTCCGACTTGAAAGTTAAGAAAAAAATAATCTTGCTTTTTACCGAGTAACTTAAGTTGTCTCTCATTGTAACGCTCAAATTTATGAGGTTTTTAAAGAATACTGAATGCTATGACCTATAATTTTATTGTCTTTATGAATTATTAAACATTAAAATTAAAAGAGGACAGGATCGAGAAGTCAGGTATACATTTTTTACCGCACACTAAATTGCGTTGGCATTATACTTACTTTTATTCGTAGTGATAAGAACAATGGGTGAGAAAACAATAGGAGTTCTCAAAATTAGAAGAGACATGGGATATGAAAATAGCTCTATTCATTGACGCTACAAGAATTTATTGAACTTTTAATATATAAAATCTAATGACCTCTTGATTTGCAGATTAACCCTCTCAGCCAAAATGCAAGTATTTTACGTCCAGTCTCTTCCTACGTCGACGCCATTTCATACATTTGTAAGTTTTCTAATAATATTTTTACGTTTGTAGAATGTCAACTTAATCAAGGGTCTGGTCTCTTTCTCAGTTCTTTTTTTATGTATCGTCTGGCCAAAATGACTCTACTCTGCCTGATGGAAAGCATAAGCAGAATCCAAGATGGTGGTCACCATAATCATTACAGATGTAGACAACGCAACAATGAGCATGGTTACCCACACCATGGCGGTCATTATGCGTCCGGTCTCGCACTCACCAACGAAACACGACAGCACGAATGTTGTTTTTTTAAGTTGATCTTCTGTGCGAGGTTACATTCAAAGAAAGTCAGCCACCACTAGTTAGGCGGTCACTCATGGGGCAGGAATGATTATCATGATCAATGATGATGATTTGTTATTTCACGGAGTATTCAAATTAAATAACTTCGCTATAACCTCACATAGTTTGTACTTTTAACCGACTTAAAAAAAGGAGAAGGTGCTCAATTCAACTGTATTTGTTTGTTACTTCAAAACTTTCGACTGTGTGCACGGATTTACGGATTTTGATGATTATTTTTTTATTTTAAAGCTCGTGTGGTCCATATCATTTGTTTTAGTTCTTGAAGCAGCTTTTTTCGTAAAAAAATTTTTTTGATGACTAAATTGGTGATATTCTAAAAAACGGAAAAAACCGTGTGAAAAGCACCACCAATTAAGGTTTAGCAGTCCCTACCTATTATCTAATGTGTTATCCTTCTGGATAATAAACGTGACTTTATATTATTTTACCACAATCTCAGGTTTATTGCAGAACACCCATTACCGTGATTGGAAACACGACACACCAGTAAACATATTTTTTGTCTTTATTTATCAATATATTGGTCTATCTGATGAAAAACCATCATTTTTTCATTAAAGACTTTTAAATTAAGGTAGGAAATATATAGAGAAATGTATGTAAAACATGCTTACTAACTAAGACAAAAAACATTTGTGTGGAACTGTTCAAAGATTTACATGATGTGGAAACAGTTTTCTGTCCACGGCATCTAAGTCGGCTAAGTTACCTTTTGTTCCACAAGTGTTGGCCACGAACACTTACACTTTTGAGTGCCGCAGGTAGCTGCTAGCTCTTTTACTTTGACGCTTTCATGCAGTGAAAAAAAACTTGTATGATATTTTTAATAAGTGTAATATTGTATCTATACTGAAAATAAAAATGTCATGACACTTTCTATTCTTAGTGCATCTGGTGATGGCTAAGAATACGAAATGTCACCATCCATATGCATCCCACCCCTCCTCCATCCCCATCCTCTTCCTCAACCCCGGCCGGCAACGCACTTGTGACGCCTCTGGTGTTGCAGATTTCCATGTGTGGCGGCAATCGCTTACCATCAGGCGATACGTCTGCTCGTTTACTCGCGTTTCCACATAAAAAAGAGGCAATTATTAAGGGAGCAAGCTACGTAGGATACCAACACTACAAAGAGGAGGAAAATTAAATTCATTTTTATTTATTAATTACTCTGTCACAAAGGTAAGTATAGATCAGGTAGTAAAATACAATGCTTATTCCTCGGCAAATGTGGCCAGCCCACTGCCACTTCAGCTTGCTAATCCTGTGGGCTACGTCGATGACCCTGGTTCTTTGTCGGATCACCTCGTTTCTAATGCGATCTCTTAGAGAAACGCCGAGCATATACCTCTCCATTGCAATAAATAATAATTAATACTACTTATACAAATATAAACACTGACCTCTTCCTAAAGACAGAGGACTGCGCTATTCATCAACATCAATCAACAACCCATAATGTCCCACTGCTGGGCTCGGGTCTCCTCTCAGGAGAGGGTTAAGGCCATATGCCCCCACGCTGGCCAAGTGCGGGTTGGGGACTGGCAAGAATACGTTGTGGCTACGTAAATCTTGCCGTTGGATGTTTTTAAGCCGCCCAAAGGCCTCCAACTAAGCTTCACGACTGTTATCGTATGATAACAACCGGGACCGACTGCTTAACGTGACCTCCGAATCACGGAGACGTTCATGGTAACATGCCAACAGCGGTCACACATCCAGGTACTGACCGCGCCGTCGTTGCTTGCCCTCGGTGATTGTTTCTAATCACCGAGTGCAACTGGGCTATGAGCGCCTCTGGGCTATTATAGCATCGAAATACAAAATTTTAACTAACTCATCCAAGTATTTGATCAAAGCTTAATGCTTTGTGTGCAAGTACTTGGAGTCAGTTTTCAGGTTCAGGTTTCAAATAAAAAAAGAATCATAAAAATCGGTTCACCCAGTCGAAAGTGAAGTGTTTTTTTTATTTATTTAGCTGGCAAGCGAGCAGCCGTATCGCCTGATGGTAAGCGATTACCACCGCCTATGGATACCAGCAACACCAGAGGCGTCACAAGTGCGTTGCCGGCTTTTTAAGAAGGAGTACGCTCTTTTCTTGAAGGTTTGAAGGTCGTATTGGTCCGGAAATAAGGCAGGCAACGGGAATAGTACGCAACACAGAGGATCTACATTTAGTATAGTGTTGGTATTCAAAAGAAGTCATTATAGTAGTTGCAGGAATCGGATGCGACTCAGTTTCTTAAGTTGTGTTGTGTGAAGAAAAATTTTGCAATTTCATTGAAATATTATAAATGAAATATATACCTCATCATCATTATTTCAACTAAAAGACGCACACTTCTGGGAATAAGTTTCCCCCAAGATTCTACATAACAACCGGTTCTGTGCTGCACGCATTCAACAGCTTTCAGCAACCTTGATCAAGTTGTTGGACCACCTTGTGGGGCTTCGTTTTTAGGTATGTGGTCAGCCATCATTTCTGCAAGCAATATGCCCCGCCCTTTACCATTTAAGTTTAACAATTTTTTTGGCAATATCGCTGACCTATGTTCGTTTTGAGATCTCCGCCATCACCCTACGTACATATCATGTAGACACCATACAACAGCCCTTAACAGTCTATTATTAGATATTGCGCAAATAAACAACACTAGAAATAGTAATAACATATTGTTGTTATTTTAATTTATCACATTGTCCTACATGAAAAATGTCTGCAAGAAACAAAAGTCAACACTTACAACCATTCATAACAGTGCTATAACATACAGATATACAAAAGGATATCGCGTTCAGAGAAACGGAATCACTTTACATTTTACTGACATCGTAATCTTAGGAATAAAAAAGTGTTACGACCTCTTTGGGTCGTACAAACGGAGACCCGCCAAATGGATGCTTGGAGGGTAAACGACATAGCTTTGTCATTCGACAATACCACGAATTGCGCAGTTCCACACACTCGTTCAATATACAAGTTTTTTACAGCAAGATGTGTGTTAATAAATCAAGATTAAGTTTTCGTTATCCTTTTTTATATCGCAACGGTGGATTTATAATGGTTATTAGTATTTGACAACTTTTCTCTTATCCTTTTTTATATCGCAAAGGTGGATTTATAATGGTTATTAGCATCCGACAACTTTTCTGTTAGTACCAAAAGTTATTTCCAAAGTATTCTGAGTATACGAATCACTGACTTCCAGTAACTTGACAGCTTATTTATTAATCGTGGTTTAAGTAGTAGAGATTATAATATTTTTTATTTAGGTAATATTGTAAAATAATCTCGAAGAATAAAAAGACTTCATTTAAAGATACGAATATTTATTTACATTCAATAAAGAAATAGTAGCATGATTTGTCCAATCGATCTTTGGTGACCACATTAACCAAAGGTGTAATTTTACTTAAAAACTAACGAGGCTTCAAAGAGCCACGTGCTTCATTGAGTATTTAGTAATCGTTGTCTATGTATATTTGTAATAGCAACTAACAACTTACATTGACGAGCCCAAATTAAAATTGCCGAAGTTAAGATCACAATGTAGAACAATCACTGTATAGACGTAAATATTCTATAAATACTAATTTTATACTTTACTTTGGTAACCGACCTTAAATAATTTATTAGGTAAATTATCTTTAAAAATATATAACAACAACCACAAAGAAATTAAATTAGTGCCTTGTTAATGTTGTAACTAAATAATTTCATTAGCACGAATATAATACTTATGCTCCCGAGTACAGTGTACATATTTAATTTCGGTTCTCACTAAAAACATAACTCGGGCAAGTAATGACATAATTGTTCTAACCTGGCTTAAAATAAGTCTATTTATACATCTTGCTGAGGCATGAAAGCTCCGCAAATACGCGTTGAATTATTCATTTCCTACCTAACCTAAAACATGATCTAATTTGGCATCCACCTCGGCGCCGTCATATACGAGTTCAGATTTTGTTTTTATAGTACCAAGTTGTGTCATTTTTGTGATAGCAGCCCTTTATTTCTTGCCTTATTATGCATATTCTACTAGACTAATGCCAATAAGTAATGTTTAACCCCGATTTATTTTGAGCTCAAACACTCTGTGTAAGATTTTGTTTAGGTAATTCTTCAGGAAAAATAAATTGTTTCATCTATTTAAAACAGTATTTAATTATGAAATGAATCAACTGTTTGTAATTTTGCAGAGCTGTAACATCATAACCAATGTAGATATTGGTAAGATTTTGCTTCTTCTGGTTATAGTATAGAGAAAAAGTTAAACCTTTGGAAAATATATACATAGTGTATCTACATACGATACTCATAAATATCCTGTCCGGGTAATTTTATTTAGTAAGTTTGATGCTTTTCTTATTATCTTAATATAGCTGTTAAGCATGGTGAACTTTATTTACTATCAATCTATCGATATGGGTAGACATATATCTGTCTCAGCTTTCCATAGGCAAGCTGTACAGCCGCGGAAAAAAAATTACGTTTCCCGTCATCTTTTATTTTTTTTTGTATATAAACCTTCTCCTAACAATAATGCACACATCAAAATAAAAGAATTATTTAGTTTGGTGCAGCCGATCGCAAATTATGCGCGTAGGTACATACTTTTCGGCGATTCATTTTTATTTACATAGAAGAACTATGTTGTAAGTAATTCGGCTGCCTCGCTGGCGCAGTGGTAGCGTATGCGACTGCTGTGCTTGAGGTCTCGGGTTCAATTCCCAGATAACACCAAATGTTTGTATGATCTGCAAATATTTGTTTCGGAGTTTGGATGTTTTCTATGCATAATATTTATGTATTGACAAAAAAAATATATATGTATCTATATCATTTGTCTATAACCCATAACACAAGATGTGCTTAGCTTGGGACTAGATGGAATTGTGTGTAAGATCTCCGAAATATTTATTCATCATTTAATTCATTTGTTTTAATAGTATATTTAGATGATTGTTTTTCTATCGACCATGACATAGTATCGTGACCATTAAAGCATTCGCTTGTGCACATAATCTCAGTAACATTGACCATTTTGCCTTTATATAACAAATTGAAAATGCCAGGCGTTGTTGTCGTACTGCATGCGGGTATTACAAATTGCTGTTCAGGGATTTTAGACATTGTGTTTCGGTGAATAAAATCTCACCCATATTTGCCTTGTATATTTTCATATCAAAGTTAAATACTGCAGAGACCTGGCTTATGACAAAATACATATTTATAAACATGTCGTATTGAGAGTAATAGCTGTATTTGTGCAAATCAAATGCTCATCGCTTGGTTTCTGATACTAAGCTCTTATATATCAAAACAATCCCGTGGACCAAAGTAGATAATGAAGAATTGAAGGCAATCTGGAAGTGGATCCATTACAAACCACTTCTCAGTGGGCTGCAGGCTTCAATGTGAGTGATAAAGCTGTTTGAATCCACTTGAAGCCAATAGGAAAAATGAAAAAGCTTGAATGGTGCGTACCTCGTGAATCGAGAGTAGTGAACCAGTAAACACGCATCGATTACTGCGTTACATTGCTCAATGGGCATAACAATGGGGGATTTTAAATTGGGTTATTACCTGTGATGAAACGGGTCCTGTACGATAATCTGAAACGCTCGTCGCAGTGGCTGAACCCTGGAGAGTCAGCCATAACTTGCCCTAAGCGAAAATTTACTCAAAAAAGTTACTTGTGAATGTTTGGTGGACTAGTGCCGTGAGTGGTGTCGTTCAATATAATTTTCTAAAATCTAGTCAAAAGATAACAGCAGATATCTATTGTCTTGAACTTGTTTGCCAATATACTTGAATTACAAAATTACTATTTATTTATTTATTCAATGTCTACATAAACAAGTTACAGTTTTGAAGTTATCGATGGTTTCCGCACTAAACCCGAGGCTTGTGTCGCGGCGACCATGATCAGATTTTACATTATTCATTGGTGCTGATTCTGCTGTTCTTAAATGTCTCGTAATGACGATGACAAACGATGATCAAAAGCTTGGTAAAAAAATAATAGAATAATAATAATAATAATAAATATTTCGGACATCTAACACACAACGCCATCTAGTCCCAAACTAAGCAGAGCTTGTATTATGGGTACTAGATAACTGATATCAATACATAAATACTTTTTTTTTGTAAATACATACATATTATACATAGAAAACACCCAAACTCCGAAACAAATATTTGCAGATCATACAAACATTTGGTCCGACCTAGGATTCGAACCCGAGACCTCATGGACAGCAGTCGCGTACGCTACCACTGAGCCACCGAGGCAGTCTAATATATATATGTTAGGCTAATAAGAAAAAGCTTGTAATATAAAGCTAGATTGGCTGATAATTATATTTTTTTATTATTATATATAGAAAATACCCAAGCCCTGAAATAAATATAATGATGCAAGATATTTTATCTTTTTTTCCAATCAATTGTAACAGTTTATATGATTGGAATAATAATATGTTTCCATTTCGTTGAATGTTGCCAAAAATCCGTATGCGAAACGACCAAATTGAAAGTTATCGAATTTTGGTGGATAGAAATTTAAGAGGGAATGTTAATCTTTTTTCAACCAAAACCAAGTTAAACGATTAAACTTGCTCTAAAAAGTGTGAATATTTGATCTGACGGCTACAAAATTTAATGAAAGTATCTAAACCGCAAAGCTTTTAAAATGAATATCTTTCATGTGATTCAGCATAGGCGCCGGCATGCCTACCTGTACTTGAAATAATTTAATTATATATTTTGTGTGTGCATAGGGCAATCGAGTGTAAATATTGTATTTTCAATTAGCTGATACGTAGGCAGACAATATTTGTTTTTATTTCGTTGGCATTAGAATGAACTGTTGAATTTAAAACAAGCACATCGAGCTTTTATTGTTTTGTTTCAATCTTTGTCTTCATGAAACGTGTCGCTATGGTTAGGTGTAATATATTTTATCAATTGTAGCGCCAGTTGATAGGTGTGACCTTGACACTTTGATAATGTTATGTATGTAAGAAAAACAAGAAAAACAAAATTTTCTAGCTAATATGACATATTAATAAATCAAAAGTCAGAACATGCATTTACTGGTACACCTCAGAGACCAAGGAACGGTTGAAACAGTGGATTCAGTAAAAAAGCTCTGAAAAAGGCGAAGTCCTGTTGACCCGAAAAGTTTTGGGCACCGTTTTCTGGTATTCATAAGGTGTGGTCTGTATCGATTACCTGGAGAAGGGCAAAATGGTAACACGGCTCTACGCTACCGCATTATTGGGCCGATTCAACGCTTCGGCCTACACCTCAACCGCCACCACGGCCAAATTGGTCGAATCGGGCTATGGAGTGCCGCCCTATCTACCGTATTCTCCCGATTTAACTCTTTATTGATTTACCTTAAAGTTGGGTACCCAATATGCAGTCAACAAATGATAACTTGAATTCAGTCTACGCGGTCTGTCCACCGCCTTCACCATTGAGTCCACTACTTACTATTTATAATGAATTCTCCTAAATATTGTTGCAGTTTCTTTATGATATTACAATGCTAAATCTAAATCATTAATATCTTATCATATCAATATTAAGTGCAATGTTGTAGTGCAATATATAGTGATTTTAACATCTTTTTCTGTATATGACTAATTTCTCACTGTAGGGTTTTCCACACACGGCACAGCGCAACAGATAACGCACTAAACTACGGAATATATATACATAGAGAAAATATTAAACCTGTATCACGATATAGAAATTCTCGTACTGATTTGCATATATATAGTTTCCATACATCTGCCTGCCAGGTCATGCCCTTTTAGTTGAACTGAAATGACACCCGTTCCATCACAAATACTTCGTAAATCGTTGCATATGCAAATGTTTGTAAGCTATATTTGTTGTTATTGTTTGTTTTTTATGAAACACGTACTTAAATTGTACTACTATATGTTTTGTTATTTTAATTAAGAACATACATATTTTCTTTGACTGACCGATTCATAACTTGAGAGAAAATTATGTGAAACCGTGGTTTCATTAAATCGCTAAAAGAATGTCTAGTAAATTTAGGTACCAAAGTTATTTCTAGGTTTTCGTAAAACAAGACTGTCTTAGTAATAAGGTCTAAGGTCTTGGCCGATTTTTCTAATTCATGAGGCTCAAATTTTAAAACTGGTTATGATTATTACTGAATTCATAATTTCTTAAAGCTTATTTTCATGAAAGTCTGTTCATACGAAATGATAAATTAATAGCCTCATACGAAATGATAAATTAATAGCCTAAATCGCTAAATGGTACGCTGGCGTCAAATACAAAGCTGCAGTACGATGCAATGCAATTGACAGATTTCAATGCGGCTTAGTTAATGAAAGAGTCAACAATCGCTGATATTTAGATCGGTTATAATAGAGCATATTCATTTTAATGTAAAAGTAATAATATTATTAGGATCGCAGTTAATTATGCTTACCAAATAAGCACTCACACAATGAAAGTTAAAAGTATAATGCTTTTACATCATAATATTATCTTAAATTAATTCTTAGTAAGGAATATTAAACTGCCTTGAACTTTATAGAGAATTGGACCACTAACTAGCAATACTTTACTGAAGAAATAAATATCATTAGTATTTAACAAGTCTTAGTAATATAAATTAATTCAAACTACATAGGTACTATACTTGAAAATATTTTCAAAAAAACTATATAGTACAAAATCTTTAAGAGAAGTGCTCTTGTGTAAGAGTTCTTAATTAAAGAAATTAAACTTATACATATGATATATACATTTTCATGTAAGGGATGTCACTCAGGCATAATTTGATATACCCATATGAAATTATGCCTCGGTGACATCTATGGACTCGCGTGCTTCTACTACTGTGATTTAGTGTCATAAAGACTACAATATCGTGGCAACTAATTACTGAACTTTACAATAAAATATCCATTACGTGTCGGCCATGCATATTGGATTCATTGACCTACGATCTACACGATTGCCGCCACTGTAGTGGCTCGTTTTTATTAACCCCCCCAGGCAAAAGGAGGCGTGTTATATGTTTTACATTGATGTCAGTGTGTGTGTCTGTCTCAGGCATCGTAGCTCTCAAACGAATGGACAGATTTTAATGAGGTTTTTTTTTCATTTGAAAGCGAGTTTCTTTGCGGTGGTTCTTAATGATATTTGGTAAATATCGGTCCAGCAGTGTAAGAGTATCAGGTATTTTCCAAAATGATGTAAGACACTTTTGCTGTATGATAACTCGAGTGCTAGTATAGGGCCTTTATTTTAGCTTCTGGATTAGTTAATTTATCTAGTGGTTTAACTTAAANTATAGATTAATAAACGAAACTTTTAAGGGATAAATATATTTTTTTGATATTTATTAGTCGATTAAACAGTTAGGTGGTTACGAATTAAAATGGAGAGTCATATTTATACCATGGGTGTCGTAAAAGGCGACTAAAGGAAAAACTACGCACGATATCACTGCAAACATTAAGTAAAACTTAAATCAAATCCACTTGGCCAGCGTAGTACAGTAGGTCAACACCTCTTTTCTAAGAAGAGGCCTACGTTCAGGGGTGGACCAAAAGCTGTTCTTGATGATGATAAAATAGTTAGTATATTATGACTAATAATAATTTACAAAGTAATGAATACTCAACACTTCCTTTTGATCAGGAACGTCTCAAAAACATTAATTGAATTATATGTGTTTAATAATAACACGGGATAACCGGTTGTTCATGATAGATGTGTATTGTATGCAATTGATCGATAATTAAATTACATGATATATTTTAATTAAATGCAATGACCTAAATTTTAGATCTTCATAACTATTTAAGTAAATTAAGTAACCCCTCTGACGAAACTTTAGATCTACGGGATTCGAGTAGATTATAATTCAAGTTGGAAATACTCTGCGGCTTTTGAACACAGATTGTAATATTTATGTTAAGACTTTCAAGCCTAGATATAGACCTCTACTATAAAGTGGGAAACACCCTATATAAAAAATGGGGGCCTGATAGCAAAAAAAAATACCTGGCTGCAACATAGTGATTGGGTTGATAGGTGAGAGTAGCTTGTAGCTTCTTCTGAGATCAGATTTTTCAGGTCCTCCCCAGAGAAGGGCATTTGAAGCTGATCGACGGGACGATTTTATCGAAGTGAAACCATCACACACCTGGTTTATGTGTCCCCGAATAGCTGGAGGGTTTTTCCCCATCACTAAAATCGTCTCTAATGCTTATTTCATAATGGTTAACATTTATAAATCTGAGAAATTATCAGTGACGAATTGACCTTATCCACGCCTACTCAAGTTATACCATTACCCTAATTTATACCGCTTATAATCACGTTAAACATATCAAAGAGGAAATATTCATTTATTTAGTCAGGTCACGGAACGACCCTCCTACAAAGTGCGTCATAATTTAGTGCTTATTTATTATTTAGATATTCACGTCTGTTATCCCGAAGAAGTGAGCGGAGGTTTAATCATATTTTTACCTAACAGTATATCACATATCTAAATATTTATTACATTTTAAGAAGGCTTGCGGACTGTTCTTAGATAGAAAGTAAGGCCACGTTATTTTCAATACAAACACTTAGGCTCGAACGCGTCGGTACTACCCTATCACAGTAGACCTTCCTAAAAAGACAGCATTCGTGATGTGTCTTGTTGTTGAGCGCGAGGCCGGAGGCCCAGTGATGCTGAAGCAGGACGCCGTATTTGGGTCATCATGCTAAATTGTTGTATTGTCTGCATTTCAAATGAGTATTGTGACCTTCACTTTTGGATTCTGCTCAAATCTTCTATCAGGTAGAGTCATATTGACAGGTTTACACATTAAAAAGAAAATAAAAAACCAGCCAAGACTGGGTCGAACTCGCGTACGAAGGCAAACGACTGTGTTAGTCGAATTTGACAGATAGCGTAGTGTTTTCGCGGTTGCTACGTGCCACTTTCTACTGATATTATTTTTCTATATTATACCAAGCAACAATTACTTTTAGTAAAATCTAAGTTGTTTATTCATCACCATAAATGATTAGCATTTACGGTAAAAAGTAGATACAGTAGCAAAAGGAAACCTGTTGTATGATAATAGTACTTTAACTTTCACATGAATAATGTTTAAGTATTTCTTTCTGTAAAACAAATATTTATTTAAACTATGCTGCAGTAACGACTTGTTAACTAAAACATATGAAATCATGCTTAATTTTAATAATCTTTATGATCTTTCTATTATAATAAATGTAATAATCAATCCAATTGGTTGAAGTAGCCGATTTCGTGAGCATTGCGCTAATGAAGTGTATCGTCGCATCAGAATGTCAGGATATAAAGACTTGTTAGATACAGTATGTCTTCGAAATGTAAATTAATTCAAAAATAAAAGTATAAAAGAAAAGAAAATTAAACAAATTACAGTGAAACACAAAATAAAAAAGATATATTTTTAAAGACAGCTCCCGCGTTACCCATGTATTCTAGGTCGCGTGGGATACTACAAATATAAATTCCATTCATTTAGATAGTGTCGGTACACCTGCATGCAATTTTGGTTATCCATTATGCATGGGATAGGGCACAAACGACCAGACGTATCATACGATGGTAAGTAATTGCCGTCGCTCATGGACACCTGCAACACCAGAGGCGTCATAAGGGTTGTCGGACTTTGAGGGAGGGGGGAAGAGTTAGTGCATAGTCCTCCGATATTCTTACTCCCTCGGTGAAACACAGCGAAAGCGCTGTTTCAAATAGGTTTTATGTGAGGCCGTGGTGCCACTCCGGTCGAGCCGGTCTATTTATGCCGAAGCGTGGCTCTCCCAAGGTGAGCTATTGTTGTAAAATATGAATATATTAATAAATACGAAAAACATCTCATCTTTGTAGCGTTTATTAAAACATTTCAGCTTACACGTCAAAGAGTCAATTATCAGTCAAACCATTCTCTTAACTGCTTCGACGTAAATTGACAAATTATATTTGACTTGTGAGTGTACGCTGCAATTGGCTCCTTTGATTTTGCTTTGACAAAAAGCCGCACGTTGGACGGCGGCGCGATCAAAGCGACCGTATCTAAGCGAATAGAGTTTACATAAAACTGACACAAAGAACAACTAGATCACATAAAGTGTTGTCTAATGTGAGCTTTGAACAATAATTTGCTTGCTTAATCACCGGTCCAACCGTGCAGACAAAAATCAACGACAATAATAATAAATATAATGAGTGAAATAAGGTCATGAAAAAATACAATAAAAGAAAAAAAATCTTGTATAACGAATAGAGTAGAAGGCTAAAGCTGACTAATACGAATTGATTACACATTAGCTATGTATGACACTGGGTGCCAATCTTAGCGTGTTAAAATAATGAATCTCAAAGTATTTGCATCTTACGTCTACTGAGAATGCGACTTAAATAGAGCACAGTCGTTTAATGCCGATCGCAAAGCTTCGGCTACAACTTTAAGTGGATTACGAAGGCGTTGAAAATCACCCGAGGGTTCGTCCGCTTTCCGACGAGATTATGATTAATAGAATTCCTCGGTTAAATTAATCAAGAAAACACTGTCGCTTTTGCCACAGAAGACTATTAAGTACTTGAGATGCGATGAAATTGAATATGATTGATTGAAATATTAATCTTAAAGCAGATTTAATGAGTTCATTTGAATTGTTTCCTAATTTTGAAAACATTTATTCAGTATACATTCTTTATTATTTACTATTTATTTATTTAATCAGCTGTTTACTGCAATCATAGTTTGCCTAACACGTACAGCGAGTTAGTACAATAATATATAATGTTAAAAATAGGATAATTGATGCTTAGTAGGCACTAATATTAAAATCTATCGCTAAGGAAAGGTATATAAAATTAAAAAACTGTACTCAATTTGGTATTGAAAAAGTATGCTCGATCTGTATATGTATTATAGATTTAACATTGAATGTGAGATATGATTTAATGAGTAGGAAAATTGGAAGAAGCTCCAGATTTTACAATACTCGTAGGTTAGTGACAAATAATTTCGTGCAGTGGACTGATTACTGACTTTTCGTTCATGAGTAATTTGAGAAATGGCACTAATTTGTAGTACTCTAGCTTACCTCTACAAAATCGTCTGTGTCCCCTATTACCTGCAGCATGCTGTTATAAAGCGTAAAAAAATAAGGTTTTCATAAAAACGGCTATAGTGATTCAACTTCAAACGGCTTAGATGTTTTAAAGGGGAACATTTCTTTCATACATCGTTTTTCTGAAACTTGTACTGTTTACGCAGCGCACGCAATGGAAATTCTCAAAAGTAATAATTATCACCCGTTCTTGAAACATATTTCATTGATACTCCACTCCTTTTAACCAAACCAAAAAGCAAACCCTTCAATTTAGGTAAATAGATTAGTGCCATATCTCATTTCCAAAACTAAAAATCCTAACAGTACTTATAAGTAATCTATTCGTCTAATGTATGGAGAAATCATGGGAGTGGTTAATACAATATTATTGCAATTTGTTGTATAACTCCTTCAAAAAACCCTTTCAAGCTTTCGAAAGTTCCTTCACTCTCAAAAAAAACGAGAACCACACTTTTCAAGTCCACAGGAAAAAAACCTTTAAAAACTCTTTCTTAAGAGTAAACGTTTGATAAAGACAAATGGTTTGGTCAAATATCTGTACATTTTACAGTACAGTTTGGTCCCAAAGCCTCCTCTATTAACTTTATCAAAGTTTATTTATACATTTAACAGATATTTACTAAAGAGCACAACATGTAATTAAATAAACAGATCACAGATTTCTACACCCCTTTGTACATAAAATAGTATCGTTGTTTATTTAGTCAATTTTGGCTTAATGCCAAGTATAGCTGTAACCAGTATTAACTCAGTAGTTGGATGGTCAGTGAGTAGTCTTATAAACTTAGTCGAGTGTTATATCTCAACGACTCCATAAAACGATAGTACAAAGAGAAATGGCAGTGGCCTTGTGCTTACGCAGTAAACAAATATATTTGAGGCTCTGATGGTGATCTTAGATAACAGTTTAAGGTCGGGGTAAGCGACAAGGGTATTTTTATACTTAAACAAAGTGATTCATTTTAAACGGTTACTATTTCTGTTTTATTTTGATAGTTTGTGTATTTGTTGTTTATATAGCATGGCGATTACCATTTTATCGAATTTTGTTCTAAAATTTTAATCATGCAATGTAAATGTATTCTAATTCCATGAATGGTGAATTTCAGTACACTTTCTAGTTTTTTGCGGTTACTTAAATATCAAATAAAACCCTTGCTCATTTTAAAAGGCAATACTGTAAATATTGATTCAAATGTTTCTCATCACTTGCATTCATTGCAAAAAAAACTGGTGAGATATTCAGTAAATAAAGGACTGATACCAGCCGCCTCTTTTCGCCATCGTCCTACGCGACTGGAGTTCCATCCCCATCACTTAGATGATTGGCAGTCCACGACTGTGTGTTTTTTAAGAAACTTTCTGCCACGCACTACAAACGATCTTCAAACGTTCATGAAGAGAGTGTACTCCTTCTGAAAATGCCAGCAACTCACATATGATGTTGTGTAGGTCTCCATGGGCGACGGCAATCGCTTATTATCAAGCGATACGTCAGCTTGTTTACCCTCTATTATATTGAAAGAAAAAAAACAGATCAAAATTTCGCAAAAATTCACACCGTAAATCATTTTTCAAACCGCATAAATAAATCGCATCGCATTTGTCATTATCCAATCCTAAGATTCATGGATGAAACAATTTATTCCGCCTTTACATATCAGCTTTATTTCTCCACAAAAAATTCGACCGTGAAAATGATTTAATGGTGACTCATCCATATCATAATGTTGCCAGATTTATAGGTTCGTTCTAATTCCAGGCACGATTGGACACATGCGACTTGGGGTGGGAAATATCCCATAATTGACACCTTGTGCGAGTTAGTGCCATAAATCATTTTGTATGGGAATTTAGATTTAAACTAGAGATTAAATGCATTTTCATCATTGTAAAGGTTCTCGGCTTTTAAAATTAGCTTTTAGCTGTTTGCTTACATTTTATGTGGTTCAGTGCTTCTAAAGGGAATGTTTGCATAGTTGACTCTATGAGACCGAGTATTTGCATATTATAAAATAAAATAAATACTGCTACTACAAGAGTATACAAATTAGTAGTAACAGAATTTATCATAAATATTCAAATATAACAGTATAAAATAAAAGTTGGAATCAAAAGTAGTGTAGTCTTGCAGTACTTCTAATTTTACGTTCCTGAGCGCCCAAAAAGATTTAATTAAGCACACAGGCTTGCAAACTACAGAGTTGTTCTCTGTATACAGCTAACGACCCTTTGTCACCCCTCTGAAATGTTACTACAGCTTAAATTAAACCAGTCAAGTGAAAATTCCACTTGCAATCCACGCAAACTTTGTATTTTTCAATTCCCAACGACGCCGTTTAAGGTTTTCGTTTGTTTGAAGACAAGCTTAATACCTTTGAGATCATCTTTTTTTTATAGTGAGCACTTTCAATATTAAAATTTAATTATCCTCTTTTAAATTGACAACAGTGATAGTGTTTATTAAATTTTCATTCTAAAGATCTCTGAACAACAGCGGGGGGCTTATTAAAATATAAATGCTTACCTTCGGAAATCTCTGCTCCAACAGGCGTAAATGACAGGATTCATGGAAGAGTTGACCCAGCCAAGCCAGGTGACCACCACATTCACGATCTCCTCGTGCATGATACACGCAGAACAGATACCTGATAATAAGTTCACCACGAAGAATGGCAACCAACACACTATAAACACACCCATCACTATACCTAAAGTTTTAGCCGCCTTCTTCTCTTTGGCAAACTTCGCCAACTTTCTTGAGAGCGAAAAGTTTTTAGGCAAATGTTTGCCGTGAGTTACATTAGTTAAACGTGTTGAGGAACGCGATAGACCGTTGTTTTGTAAAGCCGTCAAAGGCTCTTGATCGGCCTCTTCTGGTGTACAAACACCGTGACACGCATCACTCCGCTGACGCACTGTACCACCTCTATGAATCCTTAAAGTCAATTCCAGTTCCCCACTAGGTCTCATCACTTGTTTAGTGCCAATTTTTAACGACCGCGTTTGAATAGTCGCTGCACGGTATATCCGATAGTAAGTGAACACCATCACAAATAGTGGTAAATAAAAGGATATAGTCGATGAAAATATTAAATACTCCAAGTTATCCGTAAATGGACATTTGTAATCTGGCACTTCCTCTACTCGTACGGCACGCCACCATGCGATTGCGGGAAACGATATCGCCCCTGAACATACCCACACAGCTGCGATCAAAAACGCTGCTTTTCGCCCACTCATACGCATTGGGTATGTTATTGGATCAGTAATTGCCCAATACCTGTCCAACGAGATCACACACAAGTTTAATATCGAGGCCGTACTGAATAATACGTCTAAAGACCGCCACACATCACACCAGTCAACACCGAAAAACCACGTGTGTTCTAACACTTCATACAGAGCGGAAAAAGGCATCACCACTAGCCCGACTAGACAGTCCGCTACTGCTAATGATGTCACAAAGTAGTTAGTTGAAGTATGGAGGTAACGTTCCCTCACTACGGCCAAGATGACGAGCATGTTGCCGAAGACTGTTGTCAAGGAAAACAATAGGAGAAAAGAAACGAGAAGCACTCTGTCTTGAAGTAGTTTTATATACTTGTTCCACTGTTCTTCTGGATCTTGGGAGACATTATAGCTGCTGTTATTTTCAAAGGTGATATTAAATTCAATGGCATTGTTGTATGAGGCGCGGGCGGACTCCAGTATATACTCTGGCCCCCGGTACAGTATGTCCAGTTGGCCTCTTGCCACTAGTACATCTGGATCCGTCGCGTTCATATTTTTCTGATAGTTACTTGCTGGTTAGCGCCATGGTGAGTGTTTATGTTTTCCTTGTTTCGCCCGCAGCCATTTTGAAATTACGCTCTTGGCAGGCATCGTATTCCAGTATTTTAATTTGTGGCACATATTTGGTTGACATATTTTTGTACCTTGCAGATTCAACCACGATCTGTAACAAAAAAAAGTAATTTGAAATTCTTATAACTTATTTGGCATTTTATCCTATATAGTATAATAAATTTGAAAATTGTTTTAAATTTAGTACTAAATCTAAAGTAACGAAATAAAAAAAGTGAAGAGTAATAATAAAAATATCGAAAAGTGAGACACTAAAACCAGGTCAGTCTTCCCTATCTATATAGAACAAAAAACGATATTGCTATGCTTTATTCTTAGGGATGCATTTTGTACCAGTTGATTGTGATTGACTAAATGTCTTACGGTAACGTAACTTTCCTACCTAAGTTGGGGATAAATAATTTTCTAAATAAAAGTACCTTATTGCAAATAAATGTAGTGTTACGAATGTAGGATATTCAGAAATCTTAAAAATATTTAAAGACATTACTAGAAAGGTTTAACTAGATGTATCATTGTCAGGAGGGCGATATCGTTATTCGTGTAGCGTCATCAGCGAGAGGTGGGCTTGCGAGGACATAAATAGCGCTTAGAGCAGCCGGCGATGAGATCAAACGAATTGTGTGCCGTGGGCCGTAAGCGGTCCGTCCACATGACGGCGTCTGAACCGATCCACGATCGCTCCAACCTTTACAGCCCCCTCGTCCCTCCCAAACTTTACGTTAAATCGCAGATTGAGTAAGCCGACCAGCAATGTAAATAAGAGGTGAGTTTCACTTACGTTATGTAATTAATCCGAGAAAACACAAGTAAATCGGTCACTGTTTGTTTGATTGCCAAAAGATGGTACTTTGTTAAAATACCTAGGTCATTAGTTCTATATTCTAGATCACTAAAAGTTGCTTAGAGGTAGAATTTAGACAGTAACCAATGCAACACATATATTGCAATAAAACTTCTTTAAGAAAATAATTTTCTTATTTTTAACAAAAAGTCGTCAAACACAAAAGAAAACGGTTTTACTAATGCACTGTTCACATCTATTTATATGTAAATTACTTTTTAGTTCATTTACATTTATAGTTGAGAACATTATCAAAACGTGAATACGTTTAATCACAAATTGAATCTACATTCATGACTAATGTACTTAGCCAAAAATTACCAACAAGTATAACAATTTACTTTCTCCGACCATTTGGATATCGCGTATGTAGAAAAGTATGAAATTTTAACATGTTCTACTTACTAGTGCATACGTGGTTATTCAAAAGGAATTGTATTTCTTTAAATTTATTTTCAGGGTATCTTCCAAGTATACATGAAATAAACACAACTGTTTTTTTCCACCTACTTTCCAACGTTCAAATGACTTTTTTACGTTTAATACATATGATATAAATTTGATTTTATTTACATATCTAACCTTTGTTATGTTAGAACCAGAAGGTGCATGGTGTACCCATTCTAGCAAATCCATTAAGTATAATGTCAAATGATTCATTTGATAAGTTAAGTAGTTTGAGAGTGGTAATGAAGGTCTGATTATGAAAGCAGATAATGGATAATAGGGCCACTTTTTAACATAATTAGCTGTCAAAGTTTGTTTTTAGTGTTAACATACTGTATTGTTATTAATACCAAGATAGTATTAAATTGTTACTAATAATGTTTAATGACAGATATTGATTTAACTTGTTTTAAATTTCAAAGTATACACACGATGTACACTAGCATACAATGAACATTATGACAAGATATTGCTATTATTTTGTTTGTACTATTGTTATTGTATTTCTATTATCTATGTGGGTGTTATATAATCCGACTAAGGGAACAAACTCTTCAGGACAACAGGACTGCAAAAGGAATAAAAACAGAACATAGAATCTAAACAAACCCGTGTCTGGACTGTAGATTCACATTAGAGAGGTCTACTTCTTTTTTCATCAACAACCCAGAATGTCCCACTGCTCGGCTCGAGTCTCCTCTCAGGAGAGGGTTAAGGCCATACGTTCCCATACTGGCCAAGAGCGGGTTGGGGACTGGTAAGAAAACATTGTTGATACGTTAATTTGCCGTTGAATTTTCTTTTTAAACTGCCCAAAAGTCTGCAACTAAGCTTCACGATTGTTATCCTATGATAACAACCAGGGCCAACTGCTTAACGTGATCTCTGAATCACGGAGAAGCTCATGGTAACATGCCATCAGCGGTCACCCATCTAGGTCCAGACCGCGTCGTCGTTGCTCACCTTGTCTACCAGCAATTGTTGACAAACATATATATATATATATAACATCTATTCTATATTCAGCAGTGACTATGAAATTATTATGGTGATATTTATGAAATTAATTATCGATTTCACAAATTCACAGTATTTGCTTAAGTTACTAGTAAAAGCAGATTTAACTAGTTATTGTATAGTCTTTAAGCGGGGCGTGAAAAAGTATCTCACTAAGTCCCCATAGTGTGGGATGCCATACTGCATTGTCTGCTTTCACAGTGGGTATGGTGGCTCCCATTATTGGATTCTGCTTGATTTGGAGTCACTTTTCAATCAATCAGGAGGTCAATGTTCTTTTTTATTATTTCCAATACACATATATTTACAGATACCAGAGACACTGTGTATTTAAGACACCAGATTAAAGTTGACGAATATAATTAGATCTATAGATTTATTTATATTCGTCAACTTTAATCTGGTATAATAGCCCCTATTTTTTTAACGAACATCCATGTTACAAATTATTTCATTAGTAAATAAGTAGAAATGCATCATCGTTCTCTACAGCTTTCGACAGTCCACGGCTGGAAAGTGTCTTAGATTACATTTCACTTAAAAAAATAAATATATATATATCAGAATGCGTCCTAAATCTCTTAAACATAAGGTGTAAAATTCTAGTAAAAGTTGTAGCAAAAACGCAAATATCATCTAAAGTTCTAATTGACAATCTACGAGTTAAAAAGCTTTCTCAAAATAATATTAAATCCAAAACTCAATATTCAGGACGGGTCGGGACAGCGTCGGTCTATTGCGCAATTTTATAAGGTTTCATTTAATGAACTAAAGTTTCTTGATACCAAATTATTATATTAGACATAAATAGAAAATGTACTCTTTATTGTTTAACTTTGTTAATACAATTAGGGTTTATTAAACTTATTCGTTACTACTTTGTACTTCGAAATATCACATGAGGTGATTAAAATTTAAATCCGTCACTATACTAATACTATTAATTCGAAAATCACTATTTCTGTCTGTTATAATAGCCTTAATTTCAATGAAATTTGATATGGAATACTTAGATTCTTGAAGAAGAACACAGGCTCATTCTATCTTCATAACCGACAAAGACGCAAACGGAGCCACGGTCAAAAGTTTGAAATTATCAAAGAAGAAATAATATTTCGTTTAACCCTTTGAGTGTTGGTCTAATGGGTAGTAAATGCTGACAGCTCAGGCTCAGTGGGAATCGAAAACACGTCTGGGTCTTTTCCCACCGAGGTTGGGTGGTGAGTATATCATTTTTATTCTGTACTATCTGAGCCCCGTGGTGTTAAATGCGGTACAGCAACAACCGCGGTTTACACCACGGGGCGCAAAGCTTGTCTGAAAAAAGTAGCATAAATTACTCCTTATATCATCAGCTATCTGTTAAATGTTATTTTGCTAAATGTACTGTGTATACAGGACTGACTGACTGACTTGACTGCCTCGGTGGCGCAGTGGTAGAATATATGACTGCTGTTCATGAGGTTTTGGGTTTGAATCCTGGGTCGGCCCAAATGTTTGTATGATCTGCAAATATTTGTTTCGAAGTTTGGATGTTTTCTATGTATAATATGTATGTGTTTACAAAAAAAAAGTATTTCTGTATTCATATCAGTTGTCTAGTACCCATAATACAAGCTCTGCTTAGTTTGGGACTTGATGGCGTTGTGTGTAAGATGTCCGAAATATTTATTTATTTATTTTATTTATATGCATTTTGTAAAGCGGTTATTTTAGTATTACAAAAAGACACTGCGAATTTATTTAATTGTATCGATTTAAATATAATTTGTTTATAACTAGCTAGCCACTCGCGGTGTAACCGCTTTTGGTGTTCTAAGGGTACAACAACAACCACGTTTAGCGCCGCGATTTGCAGCCAGTTATACACGTAAACCGTCCTTTTGAATTACTCTATTACTGAAAACTGCATTGACTTCACTTAATATACTATGAAAAGATAACTTAGCTAACTAATTAGAATGCGTAGAATAACAAAAGAGATATGGCAGTTAATATTGTTTATTAGGTACTGTAGATTTTACTGTAACTTTGAAAAGACTCAGTAGGTGTCTTTGTAGTTGAACTTTTATGTCAAGCTTAATTTATTGCTCAACCAACATAATAGAATTGTATGCTTTCTTTCTCTTTGAATATATTAGTCTTCGAAGTGAAATAAAGAATTTCGAAGAAGCGCTCGACAAAGTAGCTCTTAAATAAGATTGATTTTCAAGTGTATCATTTTGAATAGAGCTCATCAAACTTCACATATTTTGTGTGTAATTTCAGTATCATTTATTATGGAGATGAATTGACGAAACTGTGTAAACGTTATATAATAGAGACAAACAAATGTTATAAGTAAGTATTTTCTATAGGAGATGAACATGGATCCAAAATATGAAACTGTTAAAGTCAAGAATTAAACAAACAAAAAAGTATTATGTGAATTTTGCAAAATTGAAATTGTATATATGACTACAATTTTTTGGTCTCATTTTCTTTTAAGTGGATCTACTCTTTACTCTA
>PKRV01000476.1:97993-116200 GCA_003709505.1 Hyphantria cunea
CTTTTTCAACTTTCACGAGATTCTCGTCATGAGGAACGGTGATGTCGACAATCATTGCGCGGCCTCTAATCGATTTATCACCACAATATCAGGCTTATTGGCAACAATAGTTCTGTCTGTGATAATAGATCGACCCCAAGATAATGTAGCACAATCATTCTCAAGAACTAGTTCGGGCATAGAATGGTATGGTTCTGAGTTCCAATGATGGTATTTACGGGCAAGTTGCTGTTGTACGATCCTGGCTACTTGATTGTTCTTGTGCAAATACTCGCCGTTAGCAAGACGAAAACAACCAGAAATAATATGCCTAATGGATTCTCCAGGTTGATGACATGCCCGACAAATATGAACTGTACCATCTTTTAGGATATACTTCCGATAGTTTTTCGTCATAATAACTTGGTCCACAATCGCACAACCAAGATCATAGTGATTATAATAATAATATGTATTATTGTTATTATATTTACTTATTGGTCTTTGAAAAAATCTAAAATGATCAAGAGAGTATTAATAAATCAATAGTTTGCTAAAAGACCCAAAGCGGAAAGTGACTAAATCGACTTGATCTGTTAAAATGTTTTAAAACTGGGTAAAATGTCGTTAACTAATATCATAAAAAAGTTCCCAATGCAAAAGGCGAAATTTTAGCATAAATTTTATTAGCTATTTGTGTCTTGTAATTAAGAATTTAAGTTTAATCTTTTATAAACAATAGATATTGTTTCAGCAAAGATTAAAATTAATTAATTATTTAAACACTTTGAAGATCTTAACGATACACAGCGTTCGTAAGTAAATTTAATTTAACTATTGTTACAGATAATAGGGTCCTCTCCTTTTCAGATTTTCTATTTAATTGTCCTTTTTAACATTTGATAATGTTAATTATGCTCAACACAAAAGTTATGTTTTATCATCTCAGTTAGATTATCTTCGAAAATATAAAGTTTAACTTTCTTTTACATTCGTTGAGGTGTAAGAAGAGAAATTTATTATCATATAAATTGCTTTAACTTGAAAGGGTTATTTTAATAGCTTTGATTAAGTTAATGCACACCGTAAGTATTTTTATTTTATTTAAAAATTTGAACACTATTGTGTACCAGCTAAGATAAGAAATGAAAGTAAAGGCCTTTTAGATTAATGAAGGATCTTGTTTGCTTTGTACAGTAATCCTTTGGGAAATGTATTAAGAAAGTCTATTCAGTTCTGTAGTTATATGATCTTCTTTTTAAAAGCAATTTAGTTTTTTTGTAAAGAGCTCTAGCATCCTTTGATAGCCATTAATAATGTTTTGATTAACCAATCTCGTTGATAAAAACATTAACTGGTTATATATCCATTCTAATACTATAAATTGGAAACTGTTTCTGTCACTGTGTCTTAGCTTTGAGATAACGTTATTCTTAAAGTTAAGTTTCTTAACAACAGATACGTTTGAAGAATGTCAACTTGGGTAAGAAGTCTCAGGAGGAGGTATATGTATATGTTGTATATATATGTGTATTATCACAGACTGAAGTTACTTGGTATTTGTTGTTAGCGTTTAAAAAACCACATTAGTATGTATGACCTTTACCGTCTCGATAAAAACTGATAAATCTCGGATTGATAAATAAATTGATGGCATAACGTCTAAAAGTTTCATGTAAAAGTAGGTCCAAGAGACCACGCTCAGTCAGAAGATTAATGAACGGAAAGCGTCGTCAAAAAAACGAACCATTTTCTGGTGAAAGTAATCGAATTATTTTTCCGTCACGTCATGTGTGGTTTCTCAGAAAATAGTGCAGTAATGTAACTCTACTATGTCTATATTTTTACCCGGCTAAAGTGAAATGAAAAGGAAGGGTAAAAGTTTCGGGTATCTATATATTTTTCACTCTAAAGTAACCTTTATATTGCCATTTTAAATTTCTTGAATGACAGTCGATGATCTGGGTGAGGTGGGACATGTATTTATCAAAACTTTTCACGTAAATAGGTAATAGTTTAATTTAATTTAATAACCCTTTTCTTGTTACATAAGTATTAAAATAATATTAATTGAGGCGTTTGAATATATAGGTGCTATTAAACCTATGCGGTACTAAATTAAATCTTATCCATCAATACAATTTAATCAAATTTCTAATCACATCCATTCAATTACTAAACGGATGAAATTAGCCACCGGTTTGCATATTAGACTACACTAGTATACACAATACCGCCTATGTTCGTAGCACATTGATGAACACCTGCACGAATTAGACTACGAGCTCGCACAGAGTAATGTATTAAACAGAGAACATTGGGCATTCCGTCCTAGTCAACATTATGATAATTAACTAGCTGTGACCACTAACGAAGTGCCACTTTGTGTACCACAAAATACCAAGGGTGGTACTTTATAGCTGGATTGATGAGAGCTGAGGATAAAAACTGATCTGAAAAATAGATTAAAACCATCTTTGGAACGTGTACCTACTCAAAATCTGAACTCAATTAGTGCTGAACTTATGGAGTTTAACATATAATTTTTATATATTAAGATTATTATCATTGTAGATAATTGTTAATTCAGTTATGTATGTTTATATTTATAAATGGTTATTATTGTTTTTGGAACAAAAGGGTAATCAGTTGGTAACTTTGTTATAATAAATACTTACAAACCTAATCCTTCAAAAGCTTTTTGCTTGTTTGGGGTGTTGGTCTAGCTAAAACAGTGTTTCCCTAACTTTATGACCTCAAAAATTTAGGAACTTATATTATATAAGAGTGTAAGATGACCTACTGGAAATGATATAAAGTAAGAATCGATATCCACCTCATAGAGTCATGAATATTTTAGTCCTCTACCCTGAATAGGACAAAGGTTAAGTTGTATTCTAAGCATTTGTGCTTTCCAATGGCAAAATAATTGAAAATAAAATCTCGTTTATTCATTTAAAGCTTTGATTGACTTAACCATTTTAAGAGTCAATAGAAGAGATTTAGCAAGAAGTTTTAGAAAAGTACAAAGCAATTTAATGGCACCCTTTTACTGTGGGAGAGCCACCCTTCGGCATGAATGGGCCGGCTCGACCGGAGTGATACAACGGCCTCACAGAAAACCGGTGTGAAACAGAGTGAGTGAGGATACCGGAGGCCCATACCCCAACCCTTCTTCCCATCCCCACTCTCCTCCCCATCCCCTAAAGGCCGGCAACGCACCTGTGACGTCTTTGGTGTTGCAGATGTCCATGGGCGGCGGTTATCAGGCGATACGTCTGTTCGTTTACCCGTGATCCCATAAAAAAAAACCTGTCGGTGTGGATGGAGTTAGTAATGCAGGTGAAATTGCAAACATTTTTACGCAACAATTTAACGTTGTATCTCCGCTACAGCCATGCCTACTGTCCTATGATGTAGACAATGTTATGATTGGCCCAATGATGATAACTAGTGAGGAGGTAAGTCGGGAAGTCGAGCAATTAGTTATATGAAAAGAGGAAAATCACCGGAGCACGACGGTCTCAGTATAAAGCACCTGAAATAGGGACAGGACTTCATGTAAATAGGCTTTTAGTTATGTTTTATGCATTATGTGTAAGACACTCGTACCTGCAAAAATAAAATTTACAAAGTTTACTAACTTTATTACGAGAACCTGTAATTTCAATTGGATTGAATTCAACCTTAATATTGAATGCACAATGGCAGATAGACTGATCAGCACAAACCAACTTAAATGTGTTTAATTGTCCATAATCTTATATTTTCCTTTGATTCGCGTGAGGCGTTCAATGTCAGTGGAAAAGTAAGGGTCTGGTATCGTACTTCATATGATAACGCGGTGGAGGAGCGCTATCCTTTCCTTCTGTGAGGATTGCTGATGTTTTAACAAAAAATCCTTATTAGATAGCCAATTAATGACGTTACGCAGACTAAGGCTCAAAGGAGGCACCATCGCAATATTGCAAATGACATGATAGATAGCACGATAACAGGATACACATTTTGTCAGGTTGAATGGTGTCGTTCCCCTAAAGAAATCAATTCTACCTTTTTATCAATTACTTTTACTTACACCCTCTTCACCCCTAACTTGGAGAGGACGCAACACATTTGTAACCTAATATACATTTTTTTGATAAAGATTACATGATTTTTTTTTACATTTTTGAATGTTATTTATTAAATACTTTATTGCATCACAATTAAAAAAAATATTTAACAGTATTATTTGTCCAAAAAGAACACAAATACTCAACTCTATTTGAGGTATATTTAGACCTATCTCCAGTAATAACTGGAGATAGATTATTGAAAATGACCTTAGTTTGTGTTGGAAGTTGCTTACCGTCTAGTTTTTAGGAGATTATCATGAACTCATTATTATAAGTACCAAATTATACGACGATGTGTTTTGGTAAGTAATTAAGGGGATTTATATCTGGTTCGACTTTATTATTATCTGGTTAGATTTTTTAATAATGCATAGACCATCATATCTATAAAATAATGAGCCACAGACAAAGTAAAAATAATGTACAGAGAGTACATATATCTATGTCTGGTACACTTTGTTCACCTCTACATTTTTTTTTTAATATTTATGCTGCCAAAATGACTCTGCCCTGCCTGATGGAAAGCATGAGCAGAATCCAAGAGTGGTGGTCACCATCCTCAATGCGAAAAAGAACAATGCAGCATGGTGAGCCACACTATGGCGGCCTGGGGAGAAGGGGGATGGTGAGGGGGATAGGGGGCGTTGGATTGGGGTATGGGCCTCCGGTATCCTCACTCACTCGATGAAACACAGCGTAAGCGCTGTTTCACACCGGTTTTCTGTGAGGCCGTGGTATCACTCCGGTCGAGCCGGCCCATTCATGCCGAAGCGTGGCTCTCCCACGGTGAAAATGAGTACAATGGGTCTATATGGTAATATACTAGTGAAATTTCGGTCCAAATACCCCCAGTCATCCCAGAGATTAACAAGAACAAACCGAGAGACAAAATTTTTGAAAAATTCTTTTTTGGTGTAAGCTGCTTTAGCTTTAGCTTTCATAAACATTTATAAAAAAGTTTTCAATTTGAAATTACGAATAGACACATTGATTTTATTTATTTGGAGAGATAGAGTGTGTGTGTTTATATTTCAAATATTTAAGCATGTATGTATATCAGCTGTCTATTTATTAAAGCACAAAGCTCTATCTAGTTTGGTATCTGAATATCGTGTGCAAGACTTGTGAAGTACTATTATTCTTTTCAACGTAAAAATAACGAAGGAGGCTCTTTAATAAGGCCTTCATCAATCCAAAAGAGAAATACTAATGACGCTTAATGACTGCCTCTGTGGTGCAGTGGTAGCGAATGCGACTGCTGTGCAAGAGGTCTCGGGTTCGATTCCTGAGTCGGACCAAATGTTTTTATGATCTGCAAATATTTGTTTCGGAGTTTGGGTGTTTTCTATGTATAATATGTATGTATTTACAATAAAAAAGTATATCAGTATTAATATCAGTTATCTAGTACCCATAGTACAAGCTCTGCTTAGTTTGGGACTAGACTTGGCGTTGTGTGTTAAAATGTCCGAAAATATTTATTTATTTATTATTTTATTTATTTAATAATATTTTAGGTCATTTGAGCATCAAAATTCACTTTGACATCGTATGTCCCTAGACTATTAATTCCATATACAAAGCTGTCTTATGCCGCAAGTGGAGCAAAATGGGGTGAGTGGAACGTGCGACTGTTGTGAAGCAATTTGAGGCGACACGCGAACCAGCTATCAATCTTTGAATGCTTTCTCGTTGTGTTGATTCGTTTTTTATTTTTTACAGTCAATGCGATTCGGGAATTTATTACACAATGAGATGTGATTCATTCGATTTATATTGTACATTTTTTGATTGTTTTCCTTAAAGGGAGATAAAGGAATTTATGTAATTTAAAAAGCGATCACATTGCGAATTACAGTAGGTATTACTTGCATAGTCAGCATACCCACGGAGAATTCTTTGGGTACATTTCATGTATGTTTGTAAAGTCCACCGCGACACAGGATAATATTATTGATTGCCTCGGTGGCCCAGCGGTAGCGTATGCAACTGCTGTTCCTGAGGTCTCGGGTTCGATACCCGTGTCGGATCAAATATTTCTATGATCTGCAAATATTTGTTTCGGAGTTTGGGTGTTTCTATGTATGATATGTATGTATTTACAAAAAAAAAGTATATAAGTATTATATCAGTTGTCTAGTACCAATAATACAAGCTCTGCGTAGTTTGGGACCAGATGGCGTTGCGTGTTAGATGTCGGTAATATTTATTTATTTTATTTATTATAGTCCTAATGCAGGAGTTGTTTTATACAAAAAAAGCAATTAATACTAACGCAATTTTCACGTACCTATACTTATAAGTATAATCTAAATTAATAAATGCACAAAAATGATATTTATAATTATTTTTACGGGAATTAACGCGATCACTTGTTTAAAGGTATAACGTACCTCTGGTTGGAATGACGCTTCGACCAGGTTGCACTGGACGTGGTCACAGACCCATGACCTTTAAATAAGTGATCGCGTTAATTCTCGTGAAAATATTTATTATATCATGAAACGCGAAGGTTTAAAAGTTATTATACATAATGTTTCATAAACGTCATAAGTCCGAAAAAATGTGATCTATATACAATAGTATAAAAGTAAAGATATACCGGCTAAAATCAATACATAAAATAAAATCCTAACTGGTCGTGACAGTGGTTTACAAACGCTAAATTATAAAAATCACTGTTTTGGGTACTAAAATTGTGATTTTTAGAAGTTTGTCTATTTGACTGTACGTTTGTGCGCGCTAATCTCAAAAACGGCTCAACCGATTTTAATGTGGTTTTGTTTTTATTTTTATTTTTTTTAATAATGCGTTTAAGTTATATTCACTTAACATCTAGTGTTTGTTTTATTTCAATCGATCCTTAAATAAAAAAAGTTATATCAGTTCGTAGAATAACCGCGATAACTGACCTGACTGCGAATGTAATATATAAATTTTGGGACGAATTAGTTTAAATTTTAACATTATTTTCGAAGAAGAATACTTAATTTTCAGAACACGACATGCTTGAAATATCTTAATCAAGCTGGGAACACAGAGTTATAATTTCACCACAGTGCCAACTTGTTAGCTATAGTATCCGGAAAATAAGTTTTACGAATTTTATTAGCAGATATTTTATATAAAACATAATATTATGCAGTCAAAAATGTACGGAGCGTTAATTTGATAGCAGAAACATCGGTTTCTAGTTAATATTTTTTTATTAAAAATAAAGAAACCTTAAACCTTGGCAGTTTTTTTTATCACCAATCAGTGGTTGCTGTTTCCACTAATTATATGATACGGCAATTCTGTGTCTAGTATACGAGTATTTATATTAATTTTTAATGTGACCATAGCGAAGGTTCTGCGTTAGTTGGGATCAGACAACCCGGTGTCTTGGCTATAAATTCATAATTAAATAATCTTTAATTACAACATAAATACTAAACAGAAGACAAGGTTTTACAAACTACAACGTAGCGGTATTTTGTAGTTGCTCGATTAGTTTGAACACTAATAGGATCAAGTAGCCTATAACAGATCTTTTGCCGCGCCATTTAACTGATAGATATTAATTACTGGATCAAGGCAACTACCCAACTTTGATTACGAGAGGGTTAAAGGCGCTCCCACATTGGGCATGTATTCGATCGAAGATTACTGCGAAAAGCTACACATTTATTTTTATTCGCAGCAGAGTCATGATTGAGCAATTTACTAATTTTTATTTATTGAGTGCGTGGAAGACTAACAGCTATTTACAAGATAATATATCATCCTTTACAGTTATTTAAAAGACTATTATAAGTTTTCACTTATAGTCATAGATTAGTTACAATGCTAATTTATTAACATTATATTTGATGATGAAAAAAAATCATGAGCAGAATCCAGGACTATTGGTCACTATACTCATTGCGAATGCAATAATGCAGTATGGTGACCCATACTAAAGCGGCTATTTGAGATGTTTCTGTATCATTGAGTCTCCCGTCTCACACTTACCAACTAAACACGACAGCACGAATGCTATCAATTTAGGTTCATTTTTTATGAGAGGGAAGTACCGCCCCGAACGAGCCGGCCATTTCGTGCTGAAACCAGCGTGGCTCAACTACCTTAATTTAATGAAAATAATAACTAATTCTGATCGACTTAACCTGGTTTAGAGCACTACAGTTTTAAGTGATAAGAAAGGAAAATATAACATTAATTGACGGGCTTGATCGGAGTGACATGACGACCTCGCAGTACAACCGTGCTAAGTATTTTGTAAGTTGGTTTTTATCGAGTAAGTGAGATTGTTAGTGAGTTACCGGAGTCCAAAACTCCTCTCCGCTTCATTTTGGAGGACTCAAAGATTGTGATTCTAGAGTGCCAGGTTGTCATGGGCGGTGGCAGTCATTTAACTAACGGTAACTTAGTTTTGATAGACCTTTCTTTGTTCATAGTAACAAAGTACTGTTTATTCCTGTAAACCAACAAATTTTTCAGATATTAATTCGTAGATTTCAAATCTTGTAGTCGTTGGAACTCTCAAAGAATTTTGGTCATGTAGCCGACCTATAAACTTTTTGGATTCGACTTTACTCATTGTCAATTTGTGTTAAAATAGTAATATAAACGTAATTTGATATGTAAATTTTAAATAATTTTTTCATGATCTTTTTATTTGATACTCATAAGACCCTTTTTTCCCATTTGCTAGCGTAGCTACGATTCACATGAATTTATCATCATCAGCCTATCGCAGTCCACTGCTGGACATAGGCCTCTCCAATTTCACGCCACCTAGTTCGATCTATGGCTTCTGCCAGCCGTCCCGCGCAAATCATCGCTCCACGTGGCCTGTGGACGTCCTACACTACGTTTGCCGAGACGCGGTCTCCACTCAAGAACTCGTTTACCCCAATGGTTATCAGTTCTTCGGCAAATGTGGCCAGCCCACTGCCACTTTAGCTTGCTAATCCTGTTGGCTACTTCGATGACCCTGGTTCTTTGTCAGATCACCTCGTTGCTGATGCGATCCCTTAGAGAAACGCCGAGCATAGCCCTCTCCATAGCACGCTGAGCGACTTTGAACTTATGAACCAGTCGAACCGTAAGTGTCCACGTTTCGGCTCCGTATGTCATTACGGGTAGGACGCACGCATTGAAGACTTTCGTCTTTAGGCACTGTGGGATCGACGATGAGAAAACCCGACGAAGTTTCCGAAATGCTACCCAACCTAGCTGGACTCTTCTGTTCACCTCGTCCTCAAAGTTGTTTCTACCTAACTGCAAAGCCTGTCCGAGGTATACATATTTTTGAACAACTTCGAGAACGGCACCGTGTACCGCAACCGGTTCCGGTAGTACATGTTCATTGAACATGACCTTGGTCTTGTCGAAGTTCATCCGTAGGCCGATGTGCACAGAAGAGTCAGCCAGGTCGTTCAGCATCTGTTGTAGCTCCCGCAGCGTCTCTGCCATGATGACGATGTCATCTGCAAATCGCAAGTGAGAGATGTACTCGCCATTGATGTTGATACTGCGCTCTTTCCAGTGCAGCGTGTTAAAAAAGTACTCCATTGCATTAGTGAACAATTTCGGGGATATAACGTCCCCTTGGCTCACTCCTTGCTGCAGTGGTATGGGTCTTGTATGCTGATCCTATACTTGGACGGACATAGTGGCGGCTTTGTAGAAACATCTCAACTCTTGGATGTACCGCCAATCTACTTGGCAACGCTGCAGGGACTCCAGAACAGACCAGATCTCAATCGAGTCAAAGGCCTTTTCATAGTCCACAAATGCTAGACACAGGGGCTGATTATACTCTTCGGTCTTCTGTATTATCTGCCGCACTGTGTGGATGGGGTCTATGGTGCCATATCCGCTCCGAAACCCAGCCTGCTCCGGTGGCTGGTATTCGTCAAGTCTTCGCTCAAGACGGTTCGTGATGACTCTGGAAAACAGCTTATAGACGTGGCTCAGGAGGGAAATAGGCCGATACTTCTTCAACATGGTTTTATTACCCTTTTTGAAGAACAGGACGACTACACTCTTTCTCCACGTCTCTGGAGTTCTCCCTTCGAACAGGACAGCGTTGAAAAGCTTTTGGAGCGCCTTTAGTACGGGTTTACCTCCAGCCCATAACAGCTCTGTAGTAACGCCATCCTCTCCAGGGGCTTTACCATTTTTCAGCTGCCCAAGAGCCATCTTGATTTAGTCAATGTTGACTTCTGGCAGATCTTCGGTGTAGTGGCGTGTTAATGTGGCTCGAGGGTCCTTATTAACGTAATCAGGTCGAGATGCATGCGAAGCGTACAAATCGCCATAGAAGCTTTCTACTTGGAACGGACGGCCAGCTTGGAAGCAACGACTTCTCCGCTTGCTGTGGTCAGCTTCGTCAAATGGCTTCTTACAAGAGATTTCACAAATACTTTTGACCCCCGATTCTGCTCGATTGCTTTTTCAATGAAAAGGGCGTTGGAGCATCGGAGGTCGTGTCGTACACGCTTACTAATCTCTCGGTTTAGAGTCCGGTTTGCTGATGAAGTGACTGGCGGGGTCTCTCTGAAAGTTTCGACTTCGTGCCTGTACGCTGCATTTGACGAAATCTCGTACCTTCATTCCTGAGGATTCGAACTACATTTTCAAGATTCTGGTTTACGTCTCTTGTGGTTTCCATGACAACAAATCGGTTTTCCAGATTAGACTGGAATTTTTCAGATCCCATCTCGACTTGGAGCAGAGTTGGTCGGAGCCTGGATTTCATCATGCGGACACGTTAAGCTTTGAAGTTGACATTCAGAGAACCTCGGACTAACTAGATGGTGATCACTACCGGTGTTAAACCTATTGAGCACTGAGAGGTCTCTGAATATGTGCTTCCTGTTCATCATGATGAAATAGATCTCATTTTTGGTCATAGCGTCGGGGCTTTTCCACGTCCACTTTCTTTGGGGCCACTTCTCGAAAAATGAGTTCATCAAAAACAGCCCCTCCCGCTCGAGAAAGTTGATGAGCATTTGCCCCCTATGATTCCTGTATCTAAATCTATGGGATCCTATTACCGATTCGCCGCAGGTTTGTACTCCCACTTTGGCGTTGAAGTCACTTATAACAACGTAGTAGTGGGTTTTAGTTGTGGAGCGGAGGGCCCTCGATATGTCATCGAACATATCCTCCACCTCATCGTCCGAGTGAGCCGAGGTCGGTGCGTACACTTGTATTACATACCAACATACATGCACTTTTATGACATTCCCCACCTTCTGACGCAGTCGGATAAAAAATTGGCATGGTTAGTATGCATTTTTACTAAAAGTGTGTGATGTTAGTGTTCTTTGGGGAGACCTTCGTTCAGCAGTGGACGTCGATAGGTTCATATTAGTGTGTTGATACCTTCGTATCTTAATTTTTATAAAGTTTTTGGTTTTTATACAAGTATGTGTGGAAAGATAATAATAATCATAAACATAATGCAATACAAATCGCCTTATTAGTTAGGTACCACGCGGACTGAGCGAAAAAGTGTTGTTAATTTTCAATTAATGTATAATTATATACATATATATATATATATATATATATATATATATATATATATATATATATGTGAACTATTTTTTTATATTTTATATCATCATCTCCATCATCAACAATCCATAATGTCCACTGCTGGGATCTGTCTCCTCTCAGGAGAGATTTAGGTTACACGTCCTAACGCTAGCTGAGTGCGGGTTGTGGACTGGCAAGACAACGTTGTGGCTACGTAATCTTGCCGTTGGATGTTTTAAAGCCGGGATCGACTGCTTTACGCATTTTATATATGCATTATTTATTTTTCTTCTTTGTTTTGTAAAAGTAACTTCTTTGTTTTGTAAAAGTTTTGTAACTAATTCATCTTTCCACTTCAATACTATCGTAACTAGTTTGTACAATGTTGGATGAAAATCACAGCTAACTTCACAGTAATGCTCAAGAGAAAAGAATACAATCCAATGAATCACGAAAATGTTGATGACACGGCAAATAAATTTATGTAAACCATTTCATTTCTCGTGGGTTCATATATTCAGACAACATGGTTTTCGTATCTGATATTTAAATTTTATTATACTATTCGAACATTAAATAGATTACATTGTCTCTACACATTATACGTATAACTTACGTATAAGTATTTTATTCGAGGTTGTCATTTTAGGTTGATCTTCCGTGCGAGGTAAGTACCGTTCGAAATCAGCGTGACTCTACTAATCTTCATTTAATATTTCTTATTTTAACATTTCAAATCCTTTGTACAATTTAACGACTTCCAAAATAGGCATCAAAGTCGATAAAAAAAAAGAAGTTTAAACGTATAAAACACATAACACCCTATTCGTTTTTATTTGGGAAAGTTCACTGGTTCATTCCTAATTTAATACCTCTTATTTGTAAAATAAGTAAACTGATTTTAATGAAACTTACAGTTATGTGATGTACACATTATGATCTTTCATTAAATAGCCCACTCAAGGATTTTTGCAAACATTTTTTTGTTTACTTTCTTTTTCTTTTCCTTTTTTTTTATATATAAGCTGCCAAAATGTCTCTGCCCTGCCTGATGGAAGGCATGAGCTAAATCCAAGAGTGGTGGTCACCATCCTCAATGCGAAAAAGAACAATACCGCAGGTGACCCACAATATGGCGGCCTGGTGAGATGCTTTTTCACGTCCCGCTTAAAGGACCCGGGATCATAATGGGAAGGATCCTTTATTTCGACTCACCATAGTTTATAGACGGCTGAACTGATCTAATCAAAAATAGTCCCGACGTATACACTTCCGACAAATTCAGTTTTCGAAAAAAGAATGAAAATCAAAATTGATTCATCCGTTCGGGATGCCCCGTACATATATCATACAAACTAAACGTCAGTGGTTAAAAATAATATTTTCGGGGATGCCTGATTATTTAATAGTCTAAGTTTGCTAACGCCTTTTATCTATTATGTTACTTTATTAACATACACAAACAAAACATTATCAAACAAAAACACGACATTAAATAATTAAAATTCAAGAATTTGTGGTTATATAAAATAATATTATGATTAACTCGTATATATTATTCAGCGTCCAGGTAGAATTAATTTGTATAAACTATGGGAGCCTTACCTTTTCTACAAAGGATTATTCTGCACAAAAAATTAAATAGAAGTAAATTGACGATTTCGTTGTGTACGAATGAACGAGTAATCCGATCGTTGACCAATTCAGTCGTATATCTGGTCAGTAGGAAAATGTCTATCATGTGGAAGTGATTTTGTATTTTACCTTTCTTTCTTTCCCACTTTAATTAAATCTTGTTACCCTTTTGTCTGTCTCCCTTTTCGTAGTTTAATTAGGAAATTAATGTGTTCTAAATTTAAATAAATATTTCAAAAATATTTTTGAACCAGGCGATTATACATTGACGCACATATATAGTGGCTGTAAATGTTTGCAAAACTATACTATTCGTTATTTTAATTTTTTTACTACATTGACAATTTCAGTTTCCAAACATGGTCATATAAATATGAATGTTTATATCTATTTCTGACATTTCACACACAACGCCCTCTAGTTTCAAACTAAGCAGAGTTTGTATACGATAGCCTGATTGACTGATAGAATACTTAAATATTTTTTCTTTTGTTAATACATTCATGTTATACATAAATAAAACCGGCCAAGGGCGAGTAGGAGTCGCGCACTGAGGGTTTCGTACAAAACTGTAGGTATATTAAATGATGTAACTAAAAATTTATGCTTTTCGCAATTTTTCTTTTATCTGTGCTATAAGTCATTGTTTCGTACCAAATTTCAAGATTCTGAGTTCACGGGAAGTACCATGTAGGTTTTAATTCCCTTGCGAGTGTCGAAAGTTTGCAGTATAAATAGCTGTATCTTTTGATTGGGTTAGAAGTTTGATTGGTTCCCAGCTCTAAGGGACATTAGGCCTGAGTATTTGATATGAATTTCAGCTTGACTGCCCATAGGTTCTTTAGAAAAAGGGCCTTGAGAGATAGACAAACAGACAACAAAGTAATCCTATAAGGGTTGCGTTTTTTTCCATTTATTTTCCAAAAACATATAAATGTTTGATCCGGCCCGGGAATCGGACCCGAGACCTCAAGCATAGCAGTCGCATACACTGCCACTACGCCACTGAGGCAGTCTATGAAAGCATGCTGTTCATATGTACTTTCGAAACAAGTAACAAATAAACAAAAACGTAATAAACACATTCAAGTTGTTCGTTAGTAGAGGTCCACGTGATTAATGGTAGTTCATTCTTGTGACGTAAGGAAGTGTGCAGTGCGGGTATGATAACCGCTGCGGAAATTCTCATTTGGACGGCCCGGGTTGATATGCCGCGTAATTAATTCACGACAATACTGCGTTGATTGGTATACGGGGAACATCATTTATTAACAGCACATTGGTCTATTTGATAAATCTCTTTGGAAAAGACTAAATCTGAAATAGCATGTGGAATAGACGGGTTTGAATGCCGCACATCCTATTAATAGTGACTAAATTTTGATATATAAATACTTTTTTCCTCTCATAAAGCAAAAGATTAGATTAGTTTCATCTTGATATTCTATTGTAAACTTATATGTTACATAAAGTATAGTTTTTGGTTTCACAACTCCTAAATTAACCTGTTACGTTAGATAAACAAACAGAGAGAGACATATCAACAACTTTAGTCTGTTAAATAGTGTTCTAAGATAGATAACTGTCTGAAAGTTATCAGGAACTAGTGAAACTGGCCAAAAAATTTGTATGATTTAGTTGCATATAAAAGTCCCGCGTCGCTGAGATTTTGTGTCTTTTTTTATAAATATTGATTGATTACTTAAGAAATGTGGAGGCTTTCAATATAACATGAACAAATCACACACTATTTACATTGAATATTAAATGTTCTGTGTGTATAAGACATATTTTAAATAAAACAAAGTTCCTGTCAACAGTTATTTCTACAAAAATGCGAAAAACATCTAAATATTCTTTCCAGTCGGTAAAACTTTTGGAACATTACCTCTCAAAGTATAAAACATTATTTGTTGTATATTACGAACTCTTTAAATTACTTTTACACTCTCTATTTAACTCTTAACCCGACTGTTAAATAGCAACTGTAGAATGGTAAAAGTAGAAGGCTAGAAAGTCAAGTGGTTCTTCACTCGTTTAACGTCACGTAATTAGGTAGCTATCTGAAGCGCGCAAAACATTTTCTACTAATTCGTTTGCACTCGCCTCGTTCTTAAGCAGTGCGCATTTCAGTTGAGCTGAAAGGCTTAGCAATGTACTATGTTTGTATTTTTATTTATAATCCTATTTTACTTCAGCTAAATAGCCAATTAAGTTAGTTTAAAAACAGTTTTAAGCATGTTAATTTGAATAAGAGTAGTTCCATATTCATAAAATATTAAGACGACTGAGTAAATTTGTTTTCGTATAAATAGATTCACTCCAAGATCTCATTCACTCTAGCCTTCTTGATCTAAACCTATCTGACGTAGCTAGACATATCAATTGTTGTCTCATAAATTGAGTTCATCGATAATTCACTATGTGTAATGCGCTACGTTAACAAGGTACCTTACAATTAATATTGAATAGAATGAATGAATAAATGAATAAATCGTTTCTGTTATAACGTCCCTAAGCGATCCCACATTACACCATATCTAAATGATGCCAATACCTTGAAAATGGAGGCTAGTAGAAAAATATATTTAACATATGCCTAGAACATAAAACTGGTTTTTAAAAAATACCAAGATATCTGTATGAGAAGATGGAATGGGCAAGTGAGAAATACTCGGAGAAGAGAAGCAAATAACTTGGTAATACCAGCACACAGAACAGCTCAATACAAGGGAGGACTTAAGTATTCTGCTGCAAAGATGTGGAACGACTTACCTCCACCTCTCCGAAAAAGCATGTCCCAAATAACCTTGAAAAAACATTTATATTTACGAAATTCCTTGCTCAACAAAAATTACTGTAGCAGAACTGTTTGTTTCTCGTGCGTGTCTTTTAGTCTTAAACTTTGTGTGTATATGAATGTCTGATATCTTAATTTGTTATTTTTTTCATTCTTTTTGATTTTTGTTGTTTTTCATGTCATACGAGTATCATTTTCTTTTAATGTAGGTGCTTATTTGATTATTTTTGTTATCAATTAACGTACTTAAATCTTACGTTGTGTACTGTTGGCGCAAATGTCAGGGGCCAGCTGAAAACCAGTGCTGTGGTTCAGTACAGTGTAAACTGAGCTGATCGCCTTTACTGTACAATGCAAATGTTATGTGATTTTGTGGTCTTAGATTGTATGTTATGCTATGTTGAAGCAAAAATAAATGATTTAAATGATTTTTGTACGGCGTTGCGGAATAATGGATGAGAAGAGGTATTGAAATTGTATGTAATCGATACCGTAAAAAAATAGTGCGCCACAAAGTTGTTTTTTATTATTATTAGGCGATTCTCTCGGTCAATTTGGTCATTAACTAACTATCTAAACTAATACCTTACATTGTAACTAGGCTTTCAGTATTAAAAACTTCACTTAGTTCTGCTACATATAATCTTATTTAGCTACTTTTCTGTAACATCCTTTATATGTTTACCAATTTATTTTAACACTAACAAAACTGAACAACAATGGCGCGAGTAGTTTGGCAAGAATTATTCGTACATTTCTTTTCCTTCAACGGCTTTTATCTGAGTCTTTTCATTTAGTTGGTGACAGTAACAAATCTGTCAGTTTGGCGCGGGAACGCTGTTTGGATGATTTATATAGGATTATCTGCGAGACGCCGCCTAATAGTCTAAGAGCCGGTGAACCTTTTTTTTTTTTTTTTTTTTTTTTTTTTTTTTTTTTTTTTTTTTTTTTTTTTTTNGTGGTGGAATGCCTTTACGCACTTTGCTCCCCCCCTGCGAGTACAGGGGGTTCGCTTCGTGTGGGACTCCTGGCTGACACCAGCCAGACTACCCACTAAACCACCACGGTGTGCCACTCTGCGCCTGAGACGGGAGGGATCCGGGAACCGCTTTCTTACGCCATGCGGACCCCTAAGAGCCGGTGAACCTCGACCAACCTGTTTCAACTTATTTGACAACCAGATAGACACAGTTTTATAAAAATAATTTTAATGAATAAACACTCCTGTGGTAGTTTTCCAATCACAAAGATGTCATGTCATGACTAGTATTAATTTTTTTTTATGATTCTTTTTTTCTCAGGTAAACCTATACCATTAGATTGCTTATTAAATAATCTTTATTTTTTTATCAATGGCGATTAGTTATTACCTCGGTATATTTACTGTTTTAATTGTTCATACCTATTGCCAGGAAGCCATATAGAAAAAGTAAGCAAGCATACTTATGCAAATTCTCTATACAGAAAATTAATATTTGGGACTTAATGTTTATCAATAGACTAAAAGAGATGAAAAAAGATTATTATAAATAAATTTGATCTTGAAAATAGTCTCGACGATTTTGCGATAGGCATTATAGACATGTTCATTAATGAATACAACTTCAAAAATATATTTTATGTGGTAATTAGATGATCTGAAATCGATCTTTACTATCTCTTGAACTATAACAAGCAACAACTACATCAAACTTGTACCCATATGCTTGTTAGTTAAACTTTTTGCTTGTATTTTTTTATGCTTTAGCTGCCAAAATGATTTAAGGACCCGAAGGAAAACACGTGCGCTGTATTGTAATTGTGTTTTTAACAGTATTAGATTATATCATATACATACATGTAATATAACGCGCTTAGCCAAGATAATGGCACAGCAACACATTATATTAGCACAAACTTATAATATTCTCCAATGTACATCAAGTAGAATGGCTAGGATATGAATGTCTCCGCATTAGTCCGACTGACGCCATTTATATCCCACTACTATAAGTATACTATATAACTTCCCAAACTTATCAGATAATATTAAAGATTGTTTACAGATGTCATTAACAATATTTCTGAGTAGCTGACAAGTGGAAGGCGCCAATATATTAATATTATTGAATATGAACCAACTATATATATATATATATATAT
>PKRV01000476.1:120348-205404 GCA_003709505.1 Hyphantria cunea
ATATATATATATATATATAAATAGTTGGTTGGTATATATATATATATCACAACATACAAATTATTTGTGTGTTGTAATAAAAACAAGTTGAAATGTAAGTAACTTTTCTTCTTTTGAGTTATGGATTTATGATTTTTGTTTATATGATCTGCAAATATTTGTTTTAGGATTTGGGTGTTTTCTATATACAATATGTTTGTATCTACAAAACAAAAGTATATATTTATTTATATCACTTGTCTACTATCCATAACACAAGCTCTGTTTAGCTTGGGACTAGATTTTTTAAGATTGGTTAGATGTCCGATGTCATTTTTTTAAGTCCTCCCAGGTTTTCAAATTTTATTTAGACATATTCTATAGCTCCTGGTGGATATGTATTAAGAATACTGAGTTTCAACACCACTATTAATACCAAGGGGGTAAACTACTACAATAAACAAACAAACGCGTCTGTCCAGCGTGCTAAAGTAGGCCAAGACCTCCCTTATTACCGAGTGACCTATGTCCAGAAGCTTTGTCCTATTTAAAACTATTGAATTGATGACGATGTGATTCCAAATCTGGCGTATATCGAACTGATGACGCTTGTATTAGTATTAAATAATAATAGTTTTCACCCCCCATCTCGGAAAGAGTATTTTTGCCCTTCGATATTTGAGTGCAAAAGCCGTTTTAAATCTATTTATACTTCTGCCTCCGTGATGCCGAATTAATCATATAACCTTTTATAATTTGTTAAAAACTCAGACTCGGAACCTTTTTGGTGATTTTTTTTTAATTTGCTTTGCCCTCGCCATTTTCTTTTTTCCATTTAGTCATTTCCTCGCTGAGGTGGGATGAAAAATTACGTTTTGGACTCGTGCAAAGATTTTTCACCTCGTACTCTTTTGATTCCTTCTCTAGCGCTCGGGATTCTAATTATAGATTATAATTTTAGAATCCTTCGCTTGCTTGGTCATCGAAATTGAACATGCGGTTAAAAATCAACCTTACACTCTTGTATAACAAATAACTAAAATATTATCCATGACAATTTATTTGGTTTTTAACATTTAACTATTAGGTTCTATAGCCTTTTCCCCCGAATTAAGTATATCATAAACAGATAAGACGATTAAAGCTAAACACACAGGATCACAAATAAGTGAACTGAAGTTTGTTATTAATAAACTATACAACATTATTATTACCATTTCAGAAATACGCCGTTGGATTATTAGAAAACTAATCGAGTTTCTTAGAAAATCAACTTTGACGAATGGTCATTAAATAGTCTACGAATACACTCGTGCAATAAAGGGATGTCTACGACCACTCAGTCGTAGACTTGTAGACTACATAACGACCAAGAAGTAATATTAAACTAGATACTAAGCTACATATAGCAAAAATATTTGTAGTAACTTTAAAACTTTCGCGTTTCATGATATAATATTATTTTGACGGGAATTAACGCGGTCACTTGTTCAAAGGTATTACATACCTCTGATTTGCCTGACGCTTCGATCAAGTTGCATTGACCGCGATCATAGGCTGACTGGCTCAGCGGCTCACTTTTCTGTGTAGTCGGATTAACACCAGAATAGGAACACACTGATTTGCTAACAGCCTTTTTTTTATTTATTTATACTAGCACCTCCGATGCTTGTTCGGAGCCTACTTCTAACTATATATATATATATATTAATTGTTGTTACTTCAGAGTTGTGAGTACGCTTTTACAATTTTTCTTAATGCTTACTTTCTATACAATTTAGAGCTAGGTTATTAAATTATATGCTATTTTTAAATTTACAATAAAATACTATACACTTACTGACTATTATATATATAACTATATATTAGGATGATTAACAACAATAATATCATATTACCTTGCATCAGTTCCTTAATTTGTCTTATTTCTAATATTGACCGACTTTATTATCTTTGCTTACCGATTCGGGACACTGTTAGTGTGTTATGTGATGGTACATGGCGAAACAAATTTATCAATAATATCGAAAGTGTGCGGGTGGATGAAGGACCTTCTACTTCTTCTTCGCCGATTACACGATAGTCAGCCTGTGACCACAGCCTGTGCAGCCTGCTCGAAACGTCAGGCAAATCAGAGGTATGTAATACTTTTAAATAAGTGATCACATTAATTCCCGTGAAAATAATTATTATAAAAATATTTGTACCAAATTATATTGCATATGATTTAGTACAAATATTTTTATGTCTATTTAATGAGTAATATCATGCTAAATATTTATATATATTATTAAATGCAAATTTAGTTGATTTAAGTACTTAGAATTATATTTTAACGAACATCAAATCAAATTATTCAAGGAATGACGCTAGTTAACATGTAGTCTCATTGTGGTAATAGTTTGGTACAAATTGGTAGACTTTAATAATGGTCTAAATCCTTTGAAATAAACTAAGCCCTAATCATGATTTAATTTACTTATTGAATTATGTTATCATTATATATTATGACTAGCTTTTGCCCGTGGCTTCTTATTTTACACCCTTAGGGGTGCCATATCCAAAATTCCTTTCTTAGTGCTCATTTACGCTATATAAAGAAACTACATGCAAAATTTCAGGATTCTAAGTTCAGCAGTTCGGGCTGTGCGGTGATCTCTTGGTATCTTAGTCAGTCACCTTCCTTCTTTTTATACATAAATATAGATAGATTATTTAATTATTGAAATAGGATATTTTCAATATTACACAAATAAATAAAATACTTGATATTAATCTGTTTAAATGTAGGTACTATAGTTAGTACAAGTTACAGTCACAAGCAATCTTGAACACACATTAAATATAACAAAAATGTGCAAATAATCGTCAACAGACTGTTTGCCAATATAACAAGACCCTTATTCGAAGCTTTGAATATTATGATTGATGAAGGTGTCGTGGCATCGAAACGGCCCACCTGCAACTATTAATCTATTTCTTAGAATAACACCACTTATTATTCCAAACTAAATGTTATAACTGATATTCTCTTTTGTTCCAAAGTTTCAATTTCTGCGAAATTAAATAAGTCTTTCATTTACTAACAAACGTTATTCTTTCTAAGAATTTGAGTATTTCTATCACAACTTTGAGTGTTATCCCTTTGAAGGCAGCGCATTATGTCTAACTATTCCAAGCTAAATGTTATGATCGTCATTTTCTTTTATTCCGAAATTTCAATGCTTACGAAAACTGAATAGAGTAAGAGGAGGTTTTGTGAATATGAGAAAATTTTTAAAGCCCGTATTGCCCATTGTGCACAAATACAACATAATCAATAACAGACACGATATACTTCGGATTTGACGAAAGTGGTTGGCGGTGGATGAATGCGGACTGTCCAAGTCTTCGCGCTTCTGGGGGAAGCCTTCTTTCAGCAGTGATGGTAATAGATTGATACTATACAATAACGTACTATCGTATCCAAATTGTGCACTTTAATTAGCTGCAAAGATTGTGTGAGTGAGTAATCAATACTCTCATCAGCGGAGATCTGGATAGGAGTTGAAAAGGTCGCAAGACATTGAAAAGGACGGAAGACATTAGTTTTTTTTATTTTTGCCAAAAGAAGCATTGCCTACATTTTGTTTGAGTTGCAATGTTTAACATTTTATTTTAACAACGGCGTAAGAAAATATTCCTGCAATCGCTATACTGTTTGACTAGAGCTAACAAATCTTTTCAGTTCCGTTCAAGGCAGCCTTTTTTTCTCTTGTGTATACCTCATAGTAAATAGTTTTTGCTGAGTATAAACTCTTTGAATAAACAGTGGGGAAGGGATTATTATTAGAATAAAAAAATAAAGGCGAGGAAGAGATGCGTGGAATAAAAGTATATTTCGTATTTACAAGAAAAATACCTAAAATGACGGATTTTTTTGGCAAAGCTACTAAAAATGAATACTAATTAGATTGATTTACCGTTCTCAATCTATCTCTATCGTCCTCTGCATACTTTCATGAAATTTCTCGTTTAAAGGTACTAGATAGATTAATAAAATGCAGAACAAAGAAAAAGGCTAACTTCACGGTAACGTAAAACCTTTTGATAAAACTGTATAGCCTACATCATCTCGGCTAGCATAAGAAATCTCTTGACTTCGTGCATTAAATTGGTTCGGTACCTTAGGCGCTGCTGTGGAATCTTTAAACATACATAGACTGCCGACTGTCGTGAACCCAAAAAAAGCCATTTTTTGGGTTAACCACAGTCGGGTAGAAAGAAGTTATAATACTTTTATTCGTAAATAAATAAACTACAAAAACTTTTTTTTGAAACAATTATAACAGAATAATAAAGTTTGTAAAGGTATCGCCAAAATGAGGAAGTAAAGTGCCTTACATGTTACTTCGTTTTTTAGGAAATATTTGGAAGTTTTCGACAGTCCTTGATTTTATTCGTACTATTTTATACTATTATTTTATTTTTATTTCAATTTGTCCCCATCATCATCATCATCAGTCTACCGCGGTCCACTGTTGGACGTAGAACTCTCCAGTCGCACGCCACTTTGTTCGATCCTCGACTTCTCGCGTCCAGCTCCTATCCCCTCCTTTTTCTCTAATTATTGAAAGCTCTTAGCCTTTTTTATAGAGTTACTCAGTGATGGTGTATTAGCTGATCTTAAATAAATACAATTTAGATAATTAACAATGGATATATGGATAGTATGTTTTGTCATTAAATATTATAGCCTAATGTAGAGTGCGATCACCGTCAAAAGCGAATATAATAATCCATATTTTGTTATTGAGATAAGTACTAAAGTTAGTCTCAATAGTGGCTCTAACGTCATCACTATTATTAGACGGTGTTAAGTACAGCCGATAGCTATTATTAGTCTGATCTATTGTGTCTAACATCTTGATAGTACTATGGCCTGTCTGGCGATAATTATATCTCCAGTAACTTGTGGCTCATGTTCTTTATAAATTATTGACAGTTAGTGCTTTCGAGAACTTTCTATGTGATATATTGAAGCAGATAAATTCGTATCTTTTTATGTACACATGTAAGTATGCATAGTTATGGTCAAACACAAAAAAAAATTGTGTTTAGAAAAGACTAACACAGGTGAATTATATTTTTAAAGGCAATTATCACATTAGGTTTATATCATGTAGTGTAACACTTTAGAAACATGCATGAGAAGAAAAGAATACCCAGACTCAGAAGAATAATTATTTGATCACACAAAGTTGTACCCCATTGCGTTGGGATCAAACCCATTGAAACCATTAAAATGTATAAAATCTCTATATAGCTACAGAATGGGGGATAGCCTAGAGATTACGAGTTCTCTATTTCATAAATATCCACAGAAATTACTGATTGACGCTCATTTCATAGAGAGTTAATTTTAATTGGTAGTAGGTTTTTTATTATTTATAATGCAAGGTGCAAGTATTTGTTTCGAAACTTGGGTGTTTTATTTATGTATATTATGTATTACAGTGTATTTAAAAAAAGTATATAGGTATTCTATCGGTCAATTTAGCTTTCATAAAACAAGCTTGGTGTTGTATGTACAGTGTCAAAAAAACATTGTAATTTAGGTTTTGTCATCCAAGGAAAAAAATACATAAATAGGCATAAAATACCTTAATTATAAATAGATATACACACAAACCCCTTGTCATCAGGGGTCACTTCTATTGCGACCTTGTTGCTTGTCACAAAATTTCGTACGCGACACGCGATGTTCTCCGATGTCGGTTGCGAGATCTTCGGGTCACGGAACACGTCAAAAGTCAACCCTCAGTTAGTGTCGAAACGCACGGCTTTCGTGTCATGCGACAATCCCTTAACAGCTTTTGAGTAATGAGAACGCGTGCGGCTTTGTGTTCCGCGAAACGCACACAATTGTCTTCTCGGTGACATTTTAATGATTAATGGATAATGTGGGCAGGACGAATTTCAATCGATAATATACTATGAGGTCATGCTGAACTATAAAAAAATAAGCGTTAAACAGTCAAGGCAAAAATTGCGTTCATATTTCACGACGTCAAATATCAATAAAAGTAGACTTACGCTGATTTAAGCACGAAAGTGCCAGCTCGGCTGGGGCGGTACTATCGTCTCACCGAAGACCAAGCTAAAATTACAGCATTTGTGCTGTCGTGTTTCGTTGCTGAGTACGAGCGGGCGCTTAATAACGCAGCAGGTTCTCAATAAGCCGCCACAGGGAGCTGTCATCATGCTGCATTATTGGAATGTCTGCATATGCAATGAGTATGGTAACTACTCTTGGATTCTGCGCATGTTTTCCGTATAGCAGAGCCATTTTGGCAGGCTCATAAGTAAAAAATTTAAAAAAGAAATCACATTACCTATAACGTTTTGAACTCTTAAATAGCAAACAAATCAACTCCGCTAATAAAATGTTATTTGTCATGTTTCTCGGCTTCAATTACCGTAGGTCCTCAAGCTTCAAACAAATTTTGGGACAACTTTGCATAATGAAATTAGAGAAAATTCAAAGATATACCAAGACACATGTATATGAATGACAAGGTCTGAACTTTTTAGGCACAAGCTTTTTTAAAAATTTGTAGCTTAAAATAGTACCCATTTTCTATTTCTTTTGCAAATCTGTATTTATTATGCTTTCAAGGCCAAAAAGCTACACAGTATGCTGCAAGTTAATAGTTAATGAAGCAAAATTGGTAGGAACTTGTATGACTGTAGGTATTCTCAGTGTATAAAATATGTACTAGTTTTTCCTGCGTGTATGTATCACGGTTAAGAAAAACCTATTAGCTTATGTTCTTCCTCAAGAATCAAAATATCTCCTTGACAATTTTCATTGAAATCGTTTCGAATTTCGTAAAAGCGCAACATGCAGACAGATAAATAAACTAAAGTGTTTATTTGATTTAAAAAATTACAACATAATGCTTAAAAGTAGGAACATCGTTCACAATATTAGTGTAGGTACTAGCTAATGCATATATATAACATATATACAACTTCCCAGCATCAACCGTTGGGCAGTGGCCCGACAGGAATGATCACCTCGCCTAGTCGGAGGATCCTCCCTTTGTGTTGGAGGGACATGACACCCGTTCCTCCACAGTGAGCTAACTGATAATGATGATAAATAGATTCACAGTTAAGTGTCACTAATTCATCATCATCATCATCAGCCTATCGCAGTCCACTGCTGTACATAGGCCTCTCCAATTTCACGCCACTTAGTTCGATCTATGGCTTCTCGCATCCAGCTCCTGCCAGCCGTCTTGCGCAAATCATCGCTCCACCTGGCTTGTGGACGTCCTACACTACGTTTGCCGAGACGCGGTCTCCACTCAAGAACTCGTTTACCCCAACGGTTATCGGTTCTTCGGCAAATGTGGCCAGCCCACTGCCACTTCAGCTTGCTAATCCTGTGGGCTACGTCGATGACCCTGGTTCTTTGTCGGATCACCTCGTTTCTAATGCGATCCCTTAGAGAAACGCCGGGCATATACCTCTCCATTGCACGCTGAGCGACTTTGAACTTATGGACCAGTCGAACCGTCAGTGTCCACGTTTCGGCTCCGTATGTCATTACGGGTAGGACGTAATTCAGAAAAAGATCGTAGTCACTAATTCAGAAAAAGATTATCTGCTAGGGGTCATAAATAGCCATACTGAGATTGTCCTTTTACCTTTACAAAATTAACGTTTATCCACATATTCAGTATGTGCTTGTTTGAAGTTACAACTTTTAGATTTTACAGTCAATTCATGATCTTGTATATCTGATTTTCGTACCTTTTATATAGATTAAAAGTAAATACCGCTAAATATTTTCAGTACTTTAAATTAATAGAATATTGGTTTACTATTGTTCTAACTGATTTCATTTCTTCTTTCACTCGAGTATGAAGGTGTAGTTTACAGCCAAAATGGAAAAATATTTTTTGAGCATTTAAAATAATATTAAAAAGAGATAGTTAAAACAACCATCCTCTGAGAGAGGGCGAGATATATTATGATGCACCTCTTTCTGAATTTAATAGATAAATGTTTAGCTCAACAACTTTGTTAGTACTCAGTGCAGCGCAGTTAACGCCTGGATGTAGGCAAAGCAAACCACAGAGCCCGTCCCGTTGCTTTTCGCATCTAGAAGCCACTGGCATTCTTGAAGGAGTCGCCCCGCTATCAGATCAGAGGGCGCTCGTAATATGTTTACAAAGATATGGTCACCGTTCCAAAATATGCTTACTCCAGCGGTTATCGGTTCTGCGACATATATGATCCACCCATTGCCACTTTAACCTATTATTGTTTAGAGCTACGTCGTTTTCCTTGGTAATATTAACAGTATATCATAATTATTGTTATGTTTTATCACGATGATTTTTCTTTGCAGTTTTTGAAACGGCTTTTCCTTCTTTCGAATTTGACAATAAAAATAGGACACATAGTCTAATGTAGCACACAACGCCATCTAGCTTCAAACGAAGCAGAGCTTGTATTATGATTACTAAATTGACTGATAGAATACGTATATACTTATTTTCATACTTTTTGTTTTAACTGGTTTAGACAGATAGTATTTGCAGATCATACAAACATGGTTCGACTCGGCAATCAAACCCGAGACTCTAAACACACAAACACAGCAGTCGCATACTACATACATACAATTTTAATTATAAAAAGCCAACGCGCCTATAAATGTTGCTATCAACATAATAACAAACAGATTCAGAACAAAAGGTAAAATTACTTCTTAGAATACAAAGCTTTTCGTGTCACGAAATAAAACATTTTAACTTAAGTAAAACAATGAAAGTTTAAAAAAGACTGACACTAATTTGTAGTTGAGCTCGCTTTTATTAATGGCCAGCATTGTTAATGAACGAAAAGGAATTTAAGGAGCGAACTTTGTGAAGTGTTATATGTGATAAGTTTAAAGTTGAAAACTTTAATTTTAATGATTTATAGCTCAAAATATCTTCATTCTTTATTGTTAACTTGTTAAGGGGTAATTATTTTAATAATACAATTGAAGTTTTACATAGAAAAGTTTGACCACATTAATGAATAGTTTTTATAATCTACATCGTAGACGAAATTTGAACTTAAGACTCTTATATACCTTAAGTACCTAAGTTGCCAGATGCATCAGTATGATTTCTGCAAGTGAATGAATATTAAAATTTTACAAAAGTATTTGTGGTTCTAGGAATTCTTTGTATACATAATGATTATTTTCACGGGAATCAATACGATCACTTATGTAAAGGTGTTATACACCTCCGGTTTGCCTGACGTTTCGACCAGGTTGCACTTGCCGCGATCATAGGCTGACTGGCTCAGCGGCTCACTTTTATGCGTAGTCGGATAAACACCAGAATAGGAACACGGTGATATGCTTATAGAATAGGGACACTGTTAGTGTGGTATGTGAAGAGGCGAAACAAATTTATCAATAACATCGAAAATGTGCTGGTGAACGAAGGATCTTCTACTTCTAGTTCTTCTTCGCGGATTACACGATACGTCAGCCTGTGAACACGGCCAGTGGTCATGGGCTGACTGGCTTCATTCGCGTGAAAATAATTATAATGTCATGAAGCGCGAAAGATTAAAACTTAGTTCTTTGTTTGTTTACGACAGCATTCGTGCTGTCTATGTGTTTTCTATGTATAAATGTGCATTTATTTTCAAAAATAAAATACACATGTATTTATATCAGTTGTCTAGTACCCATAATATAAGCTCTGCTTAGCTTGGGACTTGATGGCGTTGTGTGCTAGATGTCCAAAAATATTTCTTTAATATTTACTATTTCATAAAACATAATTGCTACTGCATAAATATGACATCAATTTATATAAGAGAATTCCTAGCAGTGATTACATTGTCTTTATGAAAGAAAACCATTGTAATAAAAATGTAATAAACGTACTTACCATGGGTGGAATAAAAACGCAATAAAGAGCACACAGCAACCACCTACCCAGTTACGAGAGGGTAAATTATTATGCAAAGTAGAAAATCCTATTTACCACGCGTTCACCGTGTCGCCTGCCGCCAAAGGTTTGGGACAAAGTAATAGAGTTGTTTATTGACATAAAGTAAATTCTTCCCTTCGATACAACAAATGCCATTTACAGCACGCATTTTTAAAACAGAATCTAAGCAATTTCACTTTTGTACGCTATATAATCTATATATTTAATATAATCTATATATCTATCCCTATATAATCTATCTATATATTTTGACTACATTACTGAAATTTTATGGGAAAAGAAATACGTTTTGTGTTATTAATAATTTCAAAAGGACAGTTTGAGTAATTGTTTTCTCTGTTCGTCAGAGAAAGTAGTTATTAAGATGTCAAATCTTTCTTCTTCATCAAAAAAAAAACAAAATGTTATTAACTTGAGCAGTCTTTATCAGCGCGATATTTTTTGATATCTTGTTCCCGTAAATAATTTTTAAGTCACTTTAGTGATGCCATCGCCTCCTGCTATTTTCTTTTTACATTGAACGTTAAATTTAATAGACTTCAAAGATGGATATTATTTCATTTACCTTTAGGGTAGACAGGTTGGTATTTTAAATAATTTTCTAATCACAAATAATTTATAAGACACGCTCATAAATATACACTCCCTAAATATGCAAATGAAAGAAATTTCCTTTTGTAAAGAATAAGATACAAATATAATATAACTATAACTAATTCAGATATACATGCATACCGTGGGAGAGCCACGCTTCGGAATGAATGGGCCGGCTCGACCGGAGTGATACCACGGCCTCACAGAAAACCGGTGTGAAACAGCGCTTACGCTGTGTTTCATCGAGTGAGTGAGGATACCGGAGGCCCATACCCCAATCCAACGCCCCCTATCCCCCTCACCATCCCCCTTCCCCCCAGGCCGCCATAGTGTGGGTCACCATGCTGCATTGTTCTTTTTCGCATTGAGGATGGTGACCACCACTCTTGGATTTTGCTCATGCTTTCCATCAGGCAGGGCAGAGTCATTTTGGCAGCTTAAATATAAAAAAAAAAAAAAGATTTGTTAAGCTTTAAAAATATCTCAGATGAATGTTGAATGTTACGAAAGTGTTCTTTGAGCTTTATCATCTTTATCATCATCAGCCTATTGCAGCCCACTGTTGAACATAGGCCTCTCCCATTGCACACTATTCTAATCAATTTTGGACTTGAAGCATCCTTTAGCTCAAATTTCATCAATATTTGAAATAGTTTGAATTTTTCCGCCAGTATAGATCACCGAGCTGCATTGTTTGCATTCTTAATAGTGGCCCACTCTTGGATTCTTCTCATGCTAGAAAGCACTATTAAGATTAGGCAGAGATGAGTCACTTTGGCAGATAAAAATAACAAAAAAATGTGTGACATCGTCTACATTGAGAAAATAAAGGGCGGTTCTTTTATTAAACTTTATGTGAATTTTTAGCTAAATGTATCATAAAAAGTTGGTTTATTGTGGCCGCACGTCGACAATCTCTATTTGGATAAGCTCTCTAATTTGTTATTGTTCTTGGTAAACACATTTTTAGAAATAGTTTGTTTTTCTGTTTCGTTGACAAATATCGACTTATTTTGTTATTGTCAACAATACACACTTATATATAATAACCTTATTGAAATATATTTTCATGTTAGTAAGTAAAGCTAACTTCTGACAGTATGTGTCTATTTATAACATATATAATATTTAAAACTAGTTCTATGTACGGCTATGGTCATAAATCTAGTATTACTTTTAGTAGGTTACCTTTTCTTCGTAAAAGTTAAGCTGCACTTCGAAAGAAAGTTATGAATCCAATTTGTTTATAATCCTCATTATAAACAAATTGTACTCAGAACTTTCTTCTATTAAAGTAAATCACAAACACATACATTGGCTTGTTACCAGTTACACACATATAGTTGTGTGTTAGTGGTAACTAATCGAGCGGCTGCAATAATGGCCCGTGTACGATTGTACCAACAGCAATCCAATGTAGTAGAAATATCGATGATATATTTTAGTTAAAGTTTTTGCAGTTTTTTCAACAACAAAAACGATGAAATACATAATATATTTTAGGTACGAATGTAGTTGTAAAATCGAATCTATACATCATGCAGAGAATTTGCACAATTCGTCTCTGAATTAATGTTGGTAATTTTTAATGTTTTGTGCCCAAAATTGACGACTCTTTGTTATATTTTACTAGTTCAAACATGAGACGGAGTTATCAAACTGACCTTATAATGAAATAATTGAAAGCATTTTTTGACGTGCAGACGCACGCATGCACAGCGGGCAAAAATCTCATTTGTGGGGATCGTTCAAAGGTTAGGTGTCATTCTTGCGCAGAATAAATATTATTTTATAATTAAATTTTAATCACATATTTAAATTGCAATCTCAATTAACGAACCGATCGGTATGAATTTTTTTATACCAATAACACATAGGGGTTTTGATATTGTTTTGTTGATTGTATCTAGTAAAGTAAACTGTACTGATTATATTTTAATCAAGGAAATAAAGAAATTCCCCTTACATTTCATTACTTAAATTAAAAATGGATTTCGTTGGTAATCGATGCGACTAGTGCTGTTTTTTTATGGAATAGGTTGGCGAACGAGCAGACGTATCGCCTGATGGTAAGCGATTACCGTCGCCTATGGATATGGACCTACAACTCCTGAGGTGTCACAAGTGCGTTGCCTTCTTCAGCGATGAGGAGTAGGGTGGGGGAGGGTTATAGGCCTCCGGTATCCTCATTCACTCGGTAAAATACAGCGCAAGCGCTGTTTCACACTGGTTTCTCTGAGGCCATGATAACACTTCGATCGAGCCGGCTCATTCCTATCGAAGCGTGACTCTTTCACGGTGTCTCATTTAGGCGCACGATCCCTACAGGGTTAAGTGGATGCAATATCATGTAAGCCATTGAAAATTACCTATACGGTAACCATTACATTTTCGGGTTTAAGAAACTTTATTCTCATAAAGAATTACAGATTCACTTACATGAGAATACATTGTAAAAAGTATACAATCATTCGCCAAGCGGCGCAACGCAGAACACTTATATATATATACATACTCCTAGCAGAGCGGGTTAGTTATACTTGTGCAAAATACAATTGAACTTATAATTAACACTTATGCAAAGTATGTATAATTAATAATCAGAGGTATTTATACAAAACTGGCAAATGAATTATATAAGTTATAAGAGGGTAACCGTGAATACTTTGTAATATACGGAATAGAAATAAGTACGTGGAGCAAGAGCACCTGGATGTGATTTGTTTGGAGTCAGTGAGCGTAGTTGATCTAAACTATTTCTATCGTGTTCATGACATACGTTTTCAATGATTTTTTAAATGTTTGCATGGTTTTAGCTTCTTTTATGTTTCTAGGCACCTTATTATAAATTTTTGCACCATCGTACATGATATTTTTTACCGTAGTTTGTACGAGGTTTTAAGAGCTTTACGTCATTAGCATTTCTTAATTTTATTTTTTGTAATTGATATTTTTTATTAAAGTGTATTTGAGTGTGTATAGTTTTATTTAAAATTTTATGTATTAGAATACAGTTACAGTAATGATAGGTTTGTGAAATATTCATTATTTTGGTATTTTTATATATTTTGTGGGAAGAACTTAGAAAATTGTAATTGAATAATTTTTTTTATTAATATAATTAGCACAAAATAATGTGCTATTTGTATTAGGGCAAGGTTTGTAGGGGCCGCTGTACCCTATATTTCTATTAAATAGTCCAAGTGTGGCTTAGTTAGTGAATTGTATATCAGGTAACGTTTTTGAAGTGGAAGAAATAAAAAATAAATAGCAATGCTTTTGAACATTCTTGTGAGAACTGTTAACTTGGTTTTAATTTTATTTATATGTGGTTTCCACGTCAGGTGGCTATCTAAATTTAAGCCTAGGTATTTCTCATTATCCACTTTAGTAATGATATTATTGTTAATAGTGAGAGGTCTATGTTGTGATATCTTTTTATTTTTTGCCGAAAATATTATGTATTTTGTCTTAGTTATATTTATAGTTAGGAGGTCATACCTACAAATATTGAAATAAAATTAATGGTAAGTATAAGTTTTGTTTTGTGTAATCAAAGCAATAATTTCTTATCCGAAGTAGAAGAGTCAATTTATTTTGCAAATTAAAGACGAAGCAATGGCGTGAACTGTACAGACTTTGACGTCGTTTGATAAACAAATCCATAACTTAAGTGAGTTCCAGCAAATTTTTCCCACGAACACTGTTAGTAAAGTGTCAGGAGCATCGCTAGAGAATAAATTACGACTTTTAATTGCCAATATCGCTTCAAGCAAAATAACTCATTAAAACTATGTGTGTTAGTGATCATGTTAACGTGATAACCAGGATCTCTGCGCTTGAAGTTAATTTTAACATTTAAAAAAATCTGTCAAGTGCAAATCAGACTTACGCAGGAAGGGTTCCGTACCATTATCTATACATTTCAAGCCTTTACATGTTGCCGTTATCAATTCCAAGCCAAAACGATCAAAAAATTACTTTTGTTGTATAAGTGCCCCCTTAAATTTTTATTTTATTTTCTTTTTTAATATTTGTTGTTAGGTGTAGCGGCTTTAGAAATTTCAACTATGACAAACGGACGGATAGATTGACAGACACCGAAGTATAAGTAATAGGGTCCCGTTTTACCCTTTGGATACGAAACTCTAAAAAGATCGTCACACTGCATATAGGACTTTTAAGCGTTGATATAGATGAAGTCTTATTTTGGTCCGGATGACGTAAGGAAGCGGTTCCCGGATCCCTCCTGCCTCAGGCGCAGAGTGGCACACTGTGTGGTTTTAGTCGCTGCGATTCCGACACACCGCCCCGCCGAAACCCCGGTAGGTAAAGCCCCGAGAGGGTTTCCATACGTAAAAAAAAAGATCATTTCAAGTATCATTTCAAATTGTGTAAACTCTTAGTCAACTTCTGGTCATAGTCCTCTCCTTATAAAAGAGGTTAAATATGGATATTTTTCATTTACATATTACAATTCTGAAGCTATAAAACATAAGTCAATGTTATCATACAGTAACCTAACGAGCTGAAGTTAGAACTAACGATAATCAGAAAACAATAAGTGCTAATTTTGGAAAATGTTTGATGTTAAGAGAATATATGTTATTTTTAGGAAACGTAGTGTGTGTCATTCTAAAAATAAAATGAATATTGATTCAAGATGAAGAAATACACCATAAAAAACATTAATAACCTAAGGAATATATCCTTAGTACATGTCTTTTTGTTTTCTTATCGTCGCTTTTTCATAAAAGAAGTGTCTGATGCCACAACGTCTAGACTGTGGAGTCTTTGGTTTCAAATTTAAATACGAGCATTGCGAGGAGCGAGAGGTCGTGTGGGAGTCAAATTTGTTTTATTATATTGATAAAACTTGAAAAGTCAACTCAAAACTTTTTACCACACGAAGTCAAGCTTTATACTAGAGTCTAATAGTTTTATATGTCGTAATAAATTGCGTATTAAATATTATTTAAAAATCTTAGCTTTAACTATTACATTTTACATGTAATCGTTCATTCTCCTTTTGTGTTTTTGTTTCATTTCATACACTTCACATGAACATACGTTCAATAATCCACTGCTGAATTTAGGCCTCTTCTTCTTAAACAGGAGTTTTATACAACATTACTAAGTAAGTATATGTTCTATAGGTAGTAGAACCGAGCTCATTGCAGCACGATCGGGTTGGCTCGACCGGGGTGGTACTACTCTCGCACAGAAAAACCTAAAACGACAGTGTTCGTGCTGTCGTGTTTTGTTGGTGGCGAGACCGGTGACCCACAAGACCGCCATGGTGTGGATCACCATGCTGCATTGTTACATTGTCTTCATTCGCTATGAGTTTGGTGATCACCACTCTTGGATTTTGCATATGCTTTCCATCAAGCCGAGTACAGTCATACTGGCAGGGCCATATATATAAAAAAAAATTAACATTTTAAACGCTAATGGATTTTCTATTATTGATATTCTTTATTCAACGATTGTCATCCATTTATGTTCTTACTTACACTCTTTTAGTATTTGCATTTTATTCAAGTTTAATTTAAATTTTTAAAACTATATGAAGCACTGATTTGAATAATGTTTACGGAGATGAGTACACCGATATTTCAAGGCAATGCCGAGTTCTCTTTAGAAATAAAAACTGTTCAGGGAATGAGAATAATTAAAATGCAAATTCAGTTGGAATTACATCGCAATACGAATTAGTCGTGGTAATGAAATACACAGTTCTTTGGTACAAGCGCGCATAAATTGCTTACAGAGTTATGCTCTAAAATTTAAAACTTCTAATTAGTTTTATTAAAATCCTTCTCCTTATACCGTATTCCGCATTGCTGAGGGTCGTGGCCTCTATGATGTAGATTCCGGATGGTTCTCTTTTAGTTTTAGTCTGCTGCTTCATGGACTTTTTGGGAGGTTTCGTTGATTTATTCTGCTCGTTTGTGTCCTATATAGTATAGGTTAAGTCATAAAAAAGAACAAGATCTTAGAGAGAAAGATCGTTCATTCATAGTGTTTTTTTTTTGTATGGATCTCCCAAAATATTACTCTGCTCATGGAAAGCATCAGCAAAATCTACGAGGGGTGGTCACCATACTCATTGCGAATGCAGACAATACAAAAATTCAGTATGGAGACCCACACGTTGGTGACCTAGTAATGCTTCTGCCTCCGGTCTCGTATTCACCAATGAATTACGGTAGCACGCTGTCGCTGAATGCCGTTATTTTAGGTAAATCTGTGCGAGAGTAGTACCGCCCTGGTCGAGCTGAAATGAACGTACTCTATAACTTTTAAAGCATTTGTTTTAAAACTTAATTTATCTACTTATCGTCCGTGATTTTGCTAGCGAAAATATTTCTTAGTTCAGGCTTCAAACTTTGAAATTTTTGAACTTACATCCAGCCTTGGATTACTTATTGTAGCCCTCGAGAGACAAGTTTCTGAACATCCTTTTGTAGTTCTTTAAACATAAAGAGTGTGATCTGCCACAAGACTTTATATTTTAAGATAGATAGATTTGGTTTATTCTTCGTATCTAATTACTTTAAATAAATTGCGCAGTAATAATTCACATAACTAGATAATAGATTTAACCATGTATTAAGGCATAATTTTACCCGAAAAGACCGGTTTTTTAGAACTACTTCATTTAAAAAGCATGCTTTGTAAGTAGCTTTTTATCAGTAAATTTAATTTAATGTGCAGTTGTTGCAAAACTTCGAAAGTATCAGATATTTGACCCTCGGAATATTGTACATAAAGCTTCATGACGGGTAATTCAAAACTCGAAATCATATAAATATTGGCTTATAAAAATATTTATCTTATATCAAAAATTTTGAAACAATTTTGTATTCATATACACTTCCAAAGCAAATACGCGATTACTGCACATTATAGAACATCAAAATACATCCCTGAATTGTACTTTCATAATTTATGTATGATACTTCTCATCAATCATTTAGACACGAGACCATCAGATTGATGTTTTATTGAAAGATATTTTGAAACAGTAAACTCGGAGAAAAACTCGGTATAGATCAGATCAGACCAACCGCTTTTTTATGAAATTTTTTAATTGATAACTTCTTTTAACGAGTTAAGCACTTTTTGGGTAAACAAAAATCATTGATCTCGCGTTATCGTCACCGAAGGCTTTCCATGAGCTATATTTATATATGTACATAGATATACTTCCGTGCGTTATTAGTCGTTTTCTCTATAATTCTTTTTTTTTTCAATCTGTTAAGTGTGTACAATAAAGTTAAATAAATAAATAAATAAAAATAGTATACATCTATATAAACAAAACGAATGTACGTGCAAAGCTTCTGATGGACTGCACCAAATTGGATAATTCTTAAAAATGTTTTATGAGTTTGTTATCGTCAAGACAAGATTTGTATGGAAAAAAATACAGGGAAAGTGAAAAAAAGTATGGTGGTACGAAGTTCACCGGGTCAGCTAGTTATACATATGTATATACGCAAAGAGTATATCTCTAAATGACAATCTAAAATGACGATGACATAATTCACATGTTACTTGATTTTCAATTCTATCGACAGTCTCCTAAGACTGCTCCGCATTTTTTTAGATGTAATATTTGTTACGAAGATATCTAAGCATTTTAATTTACTAACAAATATATGTACTAGTTATATTAATATCTACATAGCGATTTATAGTTAATAACTTTCTTTGATAAAAGAGCTGTCTAATAAAAAAAAAGTTTTTCACTATGAACCAATAGTATCTGATATAAGCGCATTCAACTTTCAGCTCATTATAATAGAGTGGAAATAATTCATTTCGATTAATATGAATATAGAATGTTTCTGCTGGGGTGAGAGCTTTGCACTGCACTAGAATATATGTTCTTATAGATAGAAGACACATATATAGAAAGGGGAAATCTTCGCGTAATGATGAAGTTAACGGACCGAACTTGTGCTTGGAAACCATACAGGATTACTACTTAGGTGCTATTTGCGTTCATGGCATACTGTTTCATGAAATTTCACAGAAATGTTCAGGTAAGAGAAATCAAATGAATTCTGGGGTTTTGACTGGATAGATTTTTTAATCATGCAAGTGCAAATGCAATGTATTTATGCAAGTGCAAAAAAGTAAAAGTACATATTAAAAATCTTCAATGATTTAAAAAAAAACACTGTGCCTACATTTTTATCTTTTTGTTTATTTGCCAAGTTTATGGCGACATTAAATCTGATAAAAAGGAGAAACAAATGAATACGAAATGTTTTATTACTTAACACTTTACAATTTGTTTTAAGGGTGTTTAAGGCTATTTTATGGATGATTTTGCACAGAGATAGCCCCAGCTGACATTACATTGCGTAAACAGTAAAGGCCACGCAATGTAATGTCAAATTTTATAAAATTTATTTATTTAAATTAGTGAATACTTTTTTATGTATGGAATTGCCATAGCGACTCTATTCTGTCTGATGGAAAGCATAAGTAGAATCCAAGAGAGGTGGTCTCCATACTCATTGCAAATGCAGACAAACTATGTATCATGGTAGCCTAGAGATACTTCTGATCTGAGTGATAAAATATACAAAGAAATTCTATTAAGAATTTGTAACTTTACAAAACTATCGTTCTTTAAATTGTCACTTTACACCACCATTAAGATTTTTAATATAGGAGACCCACTACTAAAGAGAGGTTGCCCTTAAAGATTTCTACGAGGACCGCTGTACCACCATCTAGTAGGTTTATTTCCCCATTGACATTCGTACTGTGTAATATACATATCTTCTACTCACTGGTACTCCACTGCGATAATAATAAGAACGTTAATTGAATATCTAGGTTAATCTGAATTATATACCTACACAAAAGACTAGCTGATCCCAAAACATCTTAAAAGTAATTAGAAGCTAAAACTTTAGCCGCGTTGAGCACTTTCTGTAGAAGTAAATCTTATGAGTTCGCGTTACTGCGTCACCGCGTCGCCTACATGCTGACGTCACAAAACTTCTTTGGCCGCGTTGAGTATTTTTGTTATGGGAAAATCTTATAGGTCCGCGTCGCCGACATGCTAATGTTTGATGTTGATAATTTTAATTTAAACATTAAGGTATTTCTAATTTAACACATTAATTTTACAAATAACATTTTAAGTTATAAGTTTTCACTTCTATCGGTAGTCTTTATGACTTCCAATTTTTTCCGATTTTATTTCTAATCCGCCCAGTATGCTTGATCCTCCTATTCTGTTCTGTCACTTGTCATTCTACTGTTAATGCCCTTCCTAGCCACACAGTTCATTCACCATTTCTTTGGTCTTCCCCTTCTCTTGTACCTTTGAACTTCTATAACTAACACTTTCCTCGCCACATTTTCTCATCCATCCATTTTTTAAAAGTACTAAAGTGTAAAGGTATGAAACATATTCTGAAACGTCTTAAATATGGTGATTAAAACTTTACCTAAATCAACGCTAAAAGCGATAAAGCAAAATGATTACATAGAGAAGAAGCAAGTTTATACATTGACAAAAACAAGTTACCACGTTAATATTTGCTTTAGCTGATAACTTAGAAACTAGGTCACTCAACTGTTGCTTGAGTTTTTGGCTACTTAAAAACTTGTTTCGAAGCACTCGGGTGGATTACTTGAGACCTATGCATAGTTTAAACAAAGGACATTCAAGTAGACGGCATTGTTACGAACTTTTAAAGACTTAAATTTCACGTATGAATACAATATAAAAATGGAGATATTGCAATGAATAACACATTGAACTACCAACAGCGCCATCAACGATTGCAATCGGACTTAATAGTACAATTCAGTAGAAATAAATAACCAATAAATAGCTACTTCTACAATTAATTATCGTAATCTTTATCCTAGCTTAGTAATATAATAAAATATTTTTTTAACACTTTAGTAACAATTAGCTACTAACATGTAGTAGAAATAAATTTAATACAAGCAGATTGCTCTTTACAAAGTCATTACTCTGTTAAGATGTCTACAGGCCTACAAACTAGCGTCTCCTATCGTAATAATATAAAAAAATAATATATTTATTGTAACAATGTTATTGAGATAAGCTCTTTAATTTTTATTTACACTGAAAATTTATATGTTATAATTATAAAGTTACCCTCAGTGAGTGAGTGCCCTCCCAGCCACAGAATAGCCTGTGTTAGCAGGAAAACAGTCTCGTTCCCTCATAAAGGTTAAATTTATTACGGCACGTCTTTTTAATTTAAAAATTATACAGTTTTAGAATTGTTGAGGTTTTATATGTGTGTGTGTGTGTGTGTGTGTGTGTTGTCTGCTATAAGTAAGTTTGGGTGTTATTGTGAATTTGTTGTTTATGCGCGTAATTTTCATCAGATCGAATGTCAATTATTTTGGTTTAAAATTTTATTCTCTAGCCTTTAATTTAATTTATAATACAACGAAATTAAAAAAATCTATGAAAATATTTACAATATTTGCTTTCTCCCGGAGCACTACTTCCTTCAAATCTTCAAGAAAATAACGTATTTCTCTTAAAAGGTCGGTAATGCACTTGTGACGCATTTGGAGTAGCGAGCGACGGTAATCGCTAACCAAAAGGCGATCCGTCTGCTCGTTTACCCTCTATCCCACAAAAAAAATACAAGTGCCAAAAAGTTCCTATACAGCGTCGCCTACTGGTAGCGTTCCCAAAAGACTGGCAGAACTGAATCGTAGAAACAATTATGTTCGTTAAGACTAAGTGGTATTTGACATCTAAGTACATGTAAGTGGTGTGTGTTAACCTTGAGTGGCGTCATTTACCAAAATTCTCTGAGTATCACATTATATTTCAGTAGAAGAACGTGAAAACTTACGTTTTTAGTTTAGTAGTATTTTCTAAGCTCCATGTACACGAAAATTAAGCATTTTACATTAAATGAATAAACATCCTTATCTTTTTATAATGGAACATTTTTATCATACCGTATTAAATATTTGCTCTTGCTCTTCTTACACTATAGAAGTTGCATTACAAGAAAGAGCCTCGAGATATTTTTTTCATTGTAAAAATACTTGGTTCCTTTTCTTTTGTTCGTTTTTCAGGTTTCATTTAGAGCTTGACGAGAGATGTGATGGCAGACTTAAATTTTTTTACAAGATGTATTAATCATTCGTCATTAGTTTATGCGAACAAGTTACGAATGAAAAGAACCCTAAACCTTTTGTGTTGCCGGCGAAAGCGTTTTAAATATTTTTTAACATAATAATAAACTTCTATTCTATTGTCTATTGTGAGATAAGAAAAGAAATATGAAATTTAAACTTCATCGTGTTTCTTTACAGGACCTAAGAAATGATGCTCATGATAAACAAAGTAAAAGCAAGCCCCGATTATAAATAGATTAGTCTAAAGTGGTTAACATAGGAGGATTTAATTTTTATTAGCTAAACCAAAGGAAAGAAGTTTTAGACATAAATAAATAAAAATTTGGAATACCTTACACACAACGCCATGCAGTCCGAGCTAAGCAGAGCTTGTGTTATGGGTACTTGACAACTGATATAAATAAATATATACTTTTTGTTGTGAATACATGCATATTATACATAGGAAACACCTAAACTTCGAAACAAATATTTGCAGATCATGCAAACATTTGGTCCGACCCGGGCATCGAACCCGAGACCTCGAGCACAGCAGTCGCATACGCCACCACTACGCTACAGAGATAGTCAGACATGACGACATAACACAGGTAAATTATTTTAATATTAAGAAGATTTTATTCCATTAAGAAGAAAATGTTTTTAATTATATTTGTGTATATTGTATGTGTACATTTGTATGTGTCGTAAGGAAAAGATATATATACCTTTGAGTCTATTAATACATTAAACTGTGTAAACATTCTAAGTGGATATTATCCACTTTCATATGTATTGTTTGTATTGATAACCTACACGAATGAATGAGGTAATTTACCTGCTACCGATGCATCAATTTAAGTAACAATATGCGGCCAACGCGGAATTAATTAGTCGAAATAACCATTGAAATACGTATCGGATATTTATAATTGATGGTTTTGATTCATTATTGATAGGCAAGCTATTGTTTACATTATTACTTAATTGTGTGTAATTTACACATTTCTGATAAAGGTTAGCATAAAATGACGATAAGTAAGGTGACGCCTCTTATTGTGGCTGCAGAATTTTGCACATCTTGACAAAGTCAAGTCATGCCTGCATGTGATGCCTGTGGGACAGAAAATGATGCGCTATGAAAATATGAAGAGTAGTACTAAAGACAAATTAAATATAACCAAAGATCTATAATAAATAAAGATAATAAGGCATTAGAATTATAGTCCAATGGGAGTCATCTCGCCCAGACATGGTAACCCATTTAAGAAGTAAATCAGGGTTTTAAAGACTGAAACAAACTCAATAAGATTTCAATCTTAATGTGACCACTGATGACAGTTGACTGGGTAGGGTAAAATATGTTTAAATTGATCTCATAATTCAGTACGATTGTGAATAAGAAGTGTAGATAAAACAATAGTGTGTCGCAAGCGCTGGCTTAAGAAGCAATGCACTTGACAACAGTACTGCGAATCAAATCAAATCATTTATTTGCATCGAATGTATGTAGTTACATGAATAAGTTGTTTAGTACTGTGTTAGTCTTTTATGGTATAGGAGGCAAACGAGCAGATGTATTGCCTGATGGTAATCGATTACCGCCACCCATGGACAACCGCAACACCAGAGGCGTCACAAGTGCACTACATTCTGCCGTCTAGGCATGCAAAAATTGTTTTATAAAAATAGTCAAGTTATCATTAGATAATTAGTTCTAAAATACAATTAGATGAAATGAATTCAAAGTCGTACATAAAACGTCAGATTATTTATAATTTAATAAATGCGAATTCAATACCATTCTTAAATTTTTGAAATGACTAAAAGCTAAGTAGTAGAAAATAAATAACAATTTGTCATTAAGATAACATAATACGGAATAATAACACTTGTCAAGTAATAATACACGCATGAAGTCAAAAACTTTTTGAGTTTGTATATATTTTGATTTTAATATTTTCTGGTATTTTATTATATATCATCGGACTCATACACATAATGTTTTTTTAATAAAGCTGTTTTAAATCCTCTCTGATTAAGTACATTTGTATAAGACAAAGAGAAGGATAACTTAAAACAAACCGTATCATTCCCATCTAGTCAGAGTGTTATCATAAGCCAACACCTTCTCTCTAAGTTAAGGTAAGTCTTATGTTCATCAGAGGGGACTAAAGGTTGTAAATACTGATGGTGATCATTAATCATCGATTCACTAGCTTATATAATTGAGTTTGATATAATTTTGACATTTTTAAGCTGCTTTTACTTGATTATATTTGTTTTAATGCTTATAAAATTATAAATATGAGGTGTATGTTAAATTATAAGCTCATTTAGTACACTAAGCTTCTCACGACATGTAACAAATAAGCTTTTAATTCAATACAACAAAGGCTTTAACCACTGTAATTATTAAAACGTCATAATGAAATACTACAGTTTTTGAATACATGTTTTTTGTAATACGGCTATACTACTACGTATATTATTGATATATAGACCCCCTATCCGTTTAGTCCAGGTATCGTCTAATATTATCGACATTAAAATTACATGTATACAATATTACTAGCTTTTGACCAAGGCTTCGCCTCGTGCAGGTATAGATATTTTCATCCCCATTTAACCCTGTTAGGTGTGACATTTCATAAATTTCCGTCTTAGTGCTCACTAACGTTGTATAAAGAACCTTCATGCAAAATTTTTAGGATTTTAGGGTCAGCGGTCAGCGTCAGTCACCTTCCTCTTTTATATATATAAAATTTCATTTTATTAAAAATGAGAAATTTTAATAATTCTTCCACTACTTATTGAGAAAGACAATAGATTCATATATAAAATACAACACAATCATTAAAAGCTTAGCGTCAATGAAAAATATTCAAAAAAGGGGACCATTCATTCCTTTTGAGAAACACAGATGAAGTAACGTGGTTCGAGTAGTCTGAATAAATGCAATACAAACTTTTGTACAGTTAAAATCTAAAATTAAGGAGAATAACATTTCACAACACTGTGGCTAAAAGGTATACAGATCTTCGAATAAAACATTACCTGTTAACTTAAATGCCGGACCTAGAATAAATAAATAGCAAGAGAAAAAGGAACGTTCCTCTAATCGGATTAAATACTTTAGCTACTGCGGAGAAACGTCGGAATTTTCAAAGTTCTTTGGTAAAAGAAGCAGAGGTTTTGTTGCCTTTTGTTGCTCGGTTAGCGTTTCTTTTCCAGATTTTTTTGGTGAGAATTTTTTAGTACCTATCTTCTAACTTTTAAACTTAAGACCGGCCTCGATTACTAATTTTTAATATAAAAGACGTATCAAAATGCTGTAAAATTAAGTCTATTACATCTTACTAGCACTGAATAAAGTGCACCTGCGCCTGAATAACTAGATCAGTAAACTATTCAACATATCTAATAGTGTCTAATAACAAGTAACGAATTATTTTGAAAAAATGCGTATAATTTTTTTTTTGTTCTGTTTTTTTTAATTTTGATGTACCCAGTGACACTCTCACGGATAAGACAAATCTATTGACACTAATAACATAAAAATTCGCTAAGCCATTTAGGCTCTAAGGCATACCAAAGAAATATACATACATACATACACTCGAAAAACATAACCCTCCTTCTTTCGCAGTCAGGAATCTGGAAATCAATTGTACATATTACAACTAATAAACATATCCTAAATTTTTCTGAAAGTTGTAAACTCTGTCTAGAAAATTTACGAATCAATCAAAACATATAAAATGGTATGATATTTCTAGGATAAATTTGAAGAGGCAATGAAACTGGATTTAAATATTGTATTCTTGTATCATATTTAGTGCCTGTAGTGGTATGTGCCTGTAGATGTAATCTATTTGTATTTCACTGAAGGTATATTTATTTTACCCCAATGCTACCACCTTTTGAACTAAAACTTAAACAAGTTCATAGGAATTAGGTTTCTGTAAATCTTATGATTTACGGCAACTGCTAGTTATGAATGGAAATTAAATGGATAGAATATACACCACCAACGTGCATTAAAATTTAACTAGCTTAGCCATAGCGCCTTCCCAGTAAGTAATTTGCATATTTACATCAACACGTTTGAAGCTTCGTGCAAAGTGACCACAGACCTACGGAAGTAATCTATCAAGGAAGCAGCTAAAACATTTGTTTGAGTTTCTATGAAACGTTCGAAATCGTAAAACATCGATCAAAGCCCAATCGTTCATCAGCTGCGACCCACTAACCGGTGCCACAGACAATAACACAAAGAAAAACTGCCTATTTCTTCGAAGTTATTCGTACGTACAACGATTAAAGAAAGCCTTTAGAAATTTTGAAGACAGCTGACATTGTTGGTTGTAGTTTTTTCAATAAATCACAGTGGAATTTTATTCGTGACTCGCGATTTCTTAGGGTTAAATAATGAGTAAATATAAAATATTTATTTTACAACGTTTGACTACGATTATTTTTAGGCGTAAATAGTGGAACCTATAAATATTGGTAACACAGTAAATCTCAATCATATCCATTTTGTAACAATAGCCTACCAGTATGAGCAGAAATCAAGATTGCTGATCACTATATTCATTGTAAATATAGGCAATGCAACAATGCAGCATGGTGATCCACACTATAGCCGCCTATTCACACGCTTCCGCATCATTGGGCCTCCGTTCTCGCACCGTCCAACGAAACAAGACAGCAGGTTAGCTTTCCGGTCTTGCTTTAGGTTGGTCTTCTGCAAGAGAGTAATACCACCCCGACAGAGCCAGCTCGTTTGTGCTGGAATTAGTGTGGCTGTACTATTTTGAAAGAATATTTATGTATTTTGGAATATTATTGTTGTTTTGATAGTATTTACTAGACTTTAAAATATACTTAAATCCTTAAGTTTGTTGTTTATTGAGTAGTTATATGAAATGCTGACTCCATTTAACTTAAAAAGTCAGAACTTGCAAAAGTGTTTATGAATATCTATTTACAAAAACAAATGACTTTTAAATCGATAAAGTCGATTAAAACAAGTGACTGTCAGAAATTATAAAAAAATGTAATAAATGTGGTGTGTCGATTAATCATCACAAACGTTTATTTTCTGCTAAAAATAACAGTATAACTTTATTTTTACTTGTTATATACTTACTTTGCTCATAATTTCTATTTTTTAAACTTGCCAGACTTCTCGTGACATCGCAATTACTTTTTTATTTGTATTATATTTATGAACATAACATAATTTAATATTTTTTAAAGTTATAATAGGGTTATGCATATAAATTGAAGCTGAACATGGACTAGCAAATATGGGTCTACATTTCTCTACATTTACTATCAAGACGTATTTATTCGGTGAAAAGAAGCTTTTAATCGGCTACATTAGTATTTCTATATATAAATAAGACCCTATAGTATAGAGAAGCTATTAAAAGTTAGACACATACCTATATTACCTATACGTATGTTTCGATCGTGTTCTAATTAGACACCGTTACCAGCACCCGCATTTACAAACAATTAATGGAATGCTGTGTTCAATAAGCCAGATAACTCACAAAGGACAGCATGCACTATATCTCCACGTAGATGTTTTGTTCATGTTAGTTAACTCTGAGACTGTATAACTGATTTGCAATACGGTTGTGACAATCACTTACTGGGAGTTCCTCTCAGAGCAACTCCCGGTAAGAAATTGTCACTATCGCCTTGATTAATTAGAATCAGTCTCTGTATTTCTCATTGATATGCAATGTCCTGATATACATCCAATTACAATCTGATCCAATCCTCTGATTGTTACCGTACGTCAGTAGTGTTAAGTATGGTGGTTTTGATAACCGTATGTTACCGACTTGTATTTTCCATATACAGTAGTTTTTGTATGTAGTGTAGTACTCCTAAATTAAATGTAAATCTATATGCATACAAAAAAAACTATAAGTTTAAACCAAATAACGCTATAAATATTTATAAAATCATAAGTAACGTTACATTAAAATAGCTTATGACTCTTACTATTGAAATGAAAATATCATTGTTAATCATAAGACACACAGTAGGGAAAAGCTATATACAGGCGTTCCCTTCTGTTAAAGCATAAGCCCAAATGGGTCTATGCATTACACTGTTATGCCATACAATGAGTTTATGTCTCTGTGTGAAAATGTGAATGTTTTATTTGGTATAGACGATTGTTTATGTATGTGAGTCTAAAATGTGCATGTGTAAAGATTTCCCACAGCAAAAAATGATAGACAGATTTATATCACAAAAAGACAATATGAATACTCCCCTCCGGTTCGCGCGTTGTTCTATGTATGTATGTAATAAAATATGATTATGTGGAGGAACGGGTCACATGTCCCTCCAACACAAAGAGAATATCCTCTAACCAGGCCAACAGATCATGCCTGGCGGGCCACTGCCCTACGGTTGATGTTAGGATGTTGTATATATGCTAATCGGCGCTAGAACTTCTTTTGCGCGATGCAGGATTGGTAGTTTCTTAGTTTCCTTCGTTACTTCGTTATTCGACGTATCTTCGGTAGATAGCGTGGCGATACGTCTACGTTACGTTTTTACGTCTTCACGCTACAGCGTGAAGTAGCCACAATGACAATAATAATAGTTTTCTAAAAGTATGATGAAACACTTGTCAATTTTGTAGTGTTAAAGAATTTGTCAATAACATTATAATATAATACCTGTAAAGTAAATAAAAAATACTATATATAATAAAACAAGTTCAGTGTCTCTATGTTATGTTATCTCCCATTTATTTTAGGTGTCATAAATTAATTTGTTTTTTAGAATATGTCTTCATAAAAGTCTCTCTCGAAAATATAAACATATTTCTAACTCTTATCTTAAACGTTCTGCCGTTTTTTTAAGGAATTTTATCTTTTCTTTTAATGGCATAGGGGTCAAACAAGTAGATGTATCGCCTGATGGTAAGCGATTACCGCCGCCTATAGACACCCACAAAACTATAGGCGTCACAAGTGCGTTTCCAGCCTTTGGGGGATGGGGGGGGTATGGGACGGGGAATGGAAGGGGAGTAGANTAGGCGTCACAAGTGCGTTTCCAGCCTTTGGGGGATGGGGAGGGGTATGGGACGGGGAATGGGAAGGAGAGTAGCGGGAGGGGTTGGGCTATAGGTCTAAAGTATTCTGACTCACTTAGTCAAATACAGCGCAAACGCTGTTTCACACCAGTTTTCTGTGAGCCAGAAAAGTGGCTCTCCCACGGTAAAAAATTTTTTTTGTTAATTTTATACCTGTTTATTTTATGACTAGAACAATACTGACATTAACTATAAACTATGCTTTATTATTATAATATGTTCTTCAAATGGACAGTTAATGTTTTTCACATGAACAGTCATTACGAAAATGACTACTAACATATTTCTGAGAAGTGTAGCAAGTGCACTATAGTTAGTAAATCGATGAACACAAGTAGTTTTAGTGCTAAAGCACAATAGTGACCTTGTACAACATGTTTCTACCAATAAAAGTATCTGAAATAATTTACTTGAAGGTTTGTTTATATTATTCAATAAACTTAAACTATTTGAAAGTAAATTAACCTTTCTAACGGAATTTAAAATTCATCCAACTTAAATATACTGAAAATACTAGCAGTTTTGTTAACACTAAAAGTTTTGGCAGTCTGTGCATGTTTATATGTTTTACTAATAGCGCCTAAACTATTGAACCAGTTTTGGTGAGGTGTCAATAAGAGCACAAGCGATATTGACTAACTATTTTATCAAAAGTTTTAACGTAATCATCAATCAATCAGTCAACTTTTATACAATACTAATTTAATACGTTTAAACAAGCAATTCTTGTATACGTAGATAGATTATATTACATTATAGAATGATTTTTTTGAATATTTACCGAAAAAAAAAACCTAAGAAACCTCAGCATTGTTGTATTTCCAGTTTTGTATATTCATTAGAATTTTAAAATTGTTAAATTCATTGCACCGTCAACTACTACTATCTCTCCAATACATTTTGATCCATCCTAAGGTTGCCTGGAAGAGATTGCTTTCGGCAATAAGGCCGCCCTTTTTACAATATATATTTATCGTTTTCTGTACTCTCTTGTAAAACTGTAATACGGTGTACAAATAAAGAGTTATCTATCTATCTATCTATCTCTCAGTCATCATTACAAATGAACTTAAGAATTTCAATCTAAAATTTTTTGGTTCATTATCCTCAACATAGGCTTTAAAATCAACAATGAAAAATAAAACGTATTAGGAAGTCTTAAGAGAGAGATACTTTTTTTGTTTTTTCAAAAGACGGTCCCCATTTCATCTCACCCATGATTTTTTTATATTTTTTAATCATTAAGACTAAAGATTTAACAATTTAAATACTTCATGTTGGTAAAAATAGCTGATCCGGCTGGTTGCCATATGATCAAAACAAGAAGTTTCTAAAGTTGTCATTTTTTTATATTCCGATTGTCAAAACTACTTCGCTAGACAAAAGGAGTTTATTAATCGTTCTTTCTTCCTTCAAATCAAATCAACAACCCATAAGATCCCACTGCTGGACTCGGGTCTTATTTCAGCAGAGGGTTATGGCCATACTTCCACACGCTGGCCAAGTGCGGGATGGGGACTGGCAAGACTATATTGTGGCTACGTAATCTTGGCGTTGGATATTTTTAAGCTACGCAAAGGCCTCCAAAAAAGCTTCACGGCTGTTATCCTATGATAACAACCAGCTGCCTTACGTGACCTTCGAATAACGGAGACGTTCATGGTAACATGCCACCAGCGGTTACCCATCCAGGTCCTGACCGCGGCGTTGTTGCTTACCCTCGGTGATTGTTTCTAATCAGCGAATGCAACTGGGCTATGAGCGCCTCAATATGTCCACTCAGTAGACTACACAGGATTTTAATTCAAATACGGGAACTGTCTTGAAAAAATATAATTACATTTAAATAAAAGATTTGTCTTGCATAAATTGTTATATTTTATTCTCTATAATCCAAATGTCCTTCATAGTTGACGATCTGTACATGTTGATTTGTTAGTATTCGAAGTTCCCCCGGGAAATATAGGCACCAGCCTTATTAATATTTTATGATACCGGTATTTTCTTACCCAGTAGGAAACGGTTAGTTAACCATTGTTTGCTGCTGTGTTCTTGGTATTTTTTCTTATCTTTTTTGTATTAGCAAATATTTCGTAGTGTGAATAGCAAAAAATTATAAGTCTTCGTTGTAACTGTTAACTGCGTAAACATGTATTTGGTGATAATGTACTCATATCAGATTTCGATAACGGTGGCCAAGTATTATAGTGCGCAAGTGTGTGCACATACACAAGTCTGCTCTCTACTTTTACAATCCGATGGGATGGTACGATTAGACAGGACCGACAGTATTACGTGGGAGAGCCACGCTTCGGCATGAATGGGCCGGCTCAACCGGAGTGATACCACGGCCTCACAGAAAACCGGTGTGAAACAGCGCTTACGCTGTGTTTCATCGAGTGAGTGAGGATACCGGAGGTCCATACCCCAATCCAACGCCCCCTATCCCCCTCACCATCCCCCTTCCCCCCAGGCCGCCATAGTGTGGGTCACCATGCTGCATTGTTCTTTTTCGCATTGAGGATGGTGACCACCACTCTTGGATTCTGCTCATGCTTTCTATCAGGCAGGGCAGAGTCATTTTGGCAGCTTAAATATAAAAAAAAAAACGTTATCTCTGAGTCATGGGCTTAAGAGCCCAGCTTTGAACCTCCGGGCTGTTATGAACAAGCAGTATTGTTAATATCAAGCCATATTTACTCGTAATCGTTACTGCGTGTTGTATTGCCTAGCAGTTCTTTTTCGTTTTCGGTTTGAGGTCTTTCAAGAATTTTTATTTATTCAACATGTTGTTGAATACAATATTGTATTGAAATTATATCTTCCTAGCCTTTATTATTCCCAAGAGTTTGGGGTCGGCTACTAGTTCAACCGGTTATACCTGAAAATCAGGTTTTACATGGAGCGACTGGCATCGGACCTCCGGAACCCTGAGGGTGAACTGAATTCGAATGTTGAACAAGTTGTCAGTATATTTGAGGACACTGACTTTCCAATAACGATTACCATAGATTCATAACAACCAAGACCGATAGCTTAACGGGCTCTCCGATGCACGGGCGGGAAACACCATCATATTTCATACTCCGGGCTGCTATTAAAAAATTCTTGTAAGAAAAACCCAACAGCAATTCGACCCGGGAATCGAACCTGAGACCCCTTGATTTAGAGTCGCTTACGCTAACCACTAGATCAACGAGAATATTAACAGAGAATATTGTATTGAAATGAAATGTATATTATGGTAAATGTTATTTATATATGATAAACATTTATTTAGAAATATATAAATATCTCTATTGGCAATTTTATTAGCATGGGCTTTACCTAGCTTGGAATCAGACAGCCATGTGTTAGATGTGTGACGATATTATTTTTATAATGAAGGATCTCTATGTCAATATAAAACCGTAAAATAGCGTATCATAATATATGTGATATGAACATATTATATTTTAAAAAGTCTGCGTCGAGATGGAAATAACAGAATACGCCAATTTGTTCGCCTACTCGGACGCGACGCTATTGTTAGCCCTGCTTTTATACGTCACGGTAGAATACGGTTTTTGGTAGCGAATATTTGACTTATAGAATTTTAACTTCAATCGCATAGAAATATTTACCATTAATATCGCAAAAAATATTGTGACATATACTTTTTTATTCACATTGAAGGTCTTAGATTAATATTTTTGATTTTTGTCTAATATTAAAATAAAAGAGCAGGTAAGAGGAAGAACTATATTCATATATATATAAACCAATCACCGTCCACGGCTGAACGAATTTCTCCACTCCTTTTTTTCTGTGCGGAAGTCTCCTCGGATACCACTGGTGGGTACATCAGATTCGAAGCGACTAAAACCGCATGCCGTCTCGGGAACTAAAAGCCGGGGAACCAGGCGCACCCTAGAAAGGAAAACCCTGGAACTCCGACGTGCCTTTGGCCACCTACGGTTTGGGAACCCCGATGTTCCCGTTACTCCCCAAAAGGGGAAGGGTGCGCACGTTCCACAGCGTTCGTGCCTCCACCTGCTTCTGCTAAGTTGAAAAATAGCCTCATCTGTTACCCTTAGGCTTATGTTTATGGAGGACGCTGATTATTTGCCGATCTCCGGTGCCTAAGTCGTCTGCGGTACTGGCCCGTTCCCGGGCTTGGCAGACCGGGAGAATTTTAAACCTTTCTCAGTACCACTCCGCCGTCTCTTTTGCAAGCATAAGTTGCTCGCAGAAAGAAACGGAGTTCCATGCACTCTCGCTCCAAAACATGGCAGCAGTCATGCTACCGAGTGAGAGAACCTCCACCCCGATGGCCGCCACGAGATCATGCCTCGGCTCGCCCCATGCTGGACATTCTGCCAGCGGGTGGAGCGCCGTGTCCATGGTCTGCGTCAGTCAGTATGAGAGGGCCCCGTGACGCATCTTGAGCCAACCCTCCATTACGGGACTTACCGCCGCAATAATGGCGTGCCCAGGGCTCGGTTGCGAAAGTTGTTCCTTTCACTCCTCCACGACAACTTGGCGGAGTTGGAATTTCAGGTCATCGATTCCTCAAATCTCAGGACTCCTACCCAACTCTCGCGCCTCCTTGCGCCGAGATCGCGCGGTACCCCCTAATGATCCTGATGGCCAGCATTCGTTGTAGTCGTCGTAATAACGCGATATTGCTGGCCTTCATGACCTCCGCCCCTTTTCCCTCTAGGAACGTCAACTATCCCGGTCTTAAGCATTTCGCATCCATCCGCTGCAAGCCAGTTTTTTAAATCGTCGGTCCATCGTGCCGCAGAGCGTCCTACTCTACGTTTGCTTAATAAACTATACGCATGTTTCATCAATTCAAGTCTTAAATTTCTTAATAATTTTCTTCATTTCAAGGCATGGCTTAGATACTAGCTCTTGTGCTCCCTAAAACACAGACCGAATAGCTATTTATTTTATTTTTACACAAATTGTTTAGCGGCAAAAATATGACTGTATGATAAACATATTTGTATAAAATTTTATCCTACACATCCTTGGACCAATACGGACCGACTGGGATGGTTCGCAGCCCTTGTAGGAGACCTTCATCCAGGATTTTTTTTAATCACGTAAAGATAAACATTTTCATATTTACAATAATTTAGTTTTCATATATTCTATTCCTAAAACAACTCGTCATAAAATAAACAAATAAATATTTCGGACATCTAACACACAACGCCATCAAGTCCCAGCTGATATAAATACATAAATATATTTTTTTGTAAAAACATACACATTATACATATAAAACACCCAAACTCTGAAACAAATATTTATAGGTCATGAAAAGGTTTGGCCCGACCCGGGAATCGAACCCGGCTACCTCAAGCTCAGCAGTCGCATACGCTACCACTGTGCCAACGAGGCAGTCAAAAATGCCAATTATCTTTACAAATTCTTGTATTTTACTTTGACTGTTTTAGACAGAAAAATAAATTTACACTAGTAAATAGTAAATTTTGTTGACATTCCTATCATTGAAAACTCTGTTCGGAATACCTAACGAAATTGGTCGGTATTTTAATATTCGAAATGACAAAATAGTTCTCTGGACGCGCTTGTATCGCCACTGTTTTTATTTCTCTTGTTCAGTACCTTGTAAAAAAATAATGCAGTGAATTTGATTTGTAATGTTATTTACAGTAGAAACATATAATTTAATAAAGTTTTCATAATTCCAATAGTATAAATGACGATGAAAAACTCTATTATATCTTAATCCTACCTGCGAATAGTTTTTTTTTTTCATTCCTTAAAATGTATTCCTTAATATCTGTTTGAGGAATGTAGATTGTACTGAATGTTAGCTTAATCATAATATTACATGTTTTATTTTTATAAATCGTCTGTTTATTTCAATTAGGTGAAAGTGTTTCTGGCAAATGTCAGGAGAAACATGATTGATTGAAGAATTAAAACAGTCGATTTTAATCATGTAGAAATTAGTTTGATAAGGTCTAAGCGAATAATAAAGGATCAAGTTTGATAAATTGAATACAAATGACGGAATACAATGAATCTTTGTTAAAAGATTATTTATTAGTATCAGTGTTTACTTTATCGAAAGTCTAAAATTAAACTCACTTGCTCTTATTCCACCATTTTGTCGATCGACCGCCTTATGGCGAGGCGAAAAAATAGATAAATAAAATAAGGGAATAAGTGCAAGTGAGTTAAATTCTAGAATGTATTGCAACAAGTTTAATCAAGTGTCATTAATCTATGACTTTCATTAATAAATGGTGGGCGCAAAATGGGTAAAAGTCATTTTTGATTAATTCGATACAATTATTACGTCGCGTACCTCTAAAGAAAAAAAGGAACCCTTATAGGATCACTTTGTTGTCCGTCTGTGTGTATGTCACGGCCATCTTTCTCAGGAACGCGTGGAGGTATCAAACTGAAATTCATACCAAATACTTANAATTGCAGACCTCCTCTTATAGCCTTTGATTTACCATTCTATTGAGACAATTTGCACTAGAGGCATTTTAAAGTTCAAAACCCTTTCATGAAAAACAGTGTTCGATTACGAACGGCTTTCCCTAAAAGATAAATTAATGGATGCATAAAAAAATCACCATTTGTACAGTTACTCAGTACGAGTTAACTTAGAGGATTATTATAATATTAAAAACGCTGGTAATAAAATTTGGTTTTAAAAGAAATAACTAGTTTAATTGGACGTTTTGTTTCTGGCGGATTTAATAATTATAAATATGTTCAGACATTTTAAACACACAAACGCCATCTGGTCCTAAATTAAGCAGAGCCCGTACTATGGGTACTGGACAACTGATATTAATACTTATATACCTTTTTTTGTAAATATATACATATTATACATAGAACACCCAAACTCCAAAATAAATATTTGCTGATCATACAAACATTTGGTGCGGACTCGGGAATCAAACACGAGACCTCTTGCACAGCAGTCGCATTTGCTACCACTGCGCCAAAGAGGCATTGAAAATTCTTAAATCGCTCGACAACCACCTACCAGCATAACAATATTAAATATAATCAATAAGATTCATAAGCAAATAAAAATATTTGTATATATTATAAAATTATTTCTCTCTATAATAAATAATACGTTTAAGGTTAAAAAAAATTCAAAATATATGTAAACATTTTTCTCTAAATAGGTTTTAAGGTTCAAAGTGTTCAAGTTCAAGTTAACGTCCTAGCCATTACTTAGTTAGAAACTTTATTTCGTATTGTTGAAAGTCCTTTGTACTCATGATTAATTGATGAAATAACTCTCGCGCATTCAGAGTACCATGAATGATCGTATTGATAACATTTTACGGCTGTGTATCAAAGCTGTGATAGCTTTTTACGGCTCGAAGGCGCAATATGTTACGGTATATTTACTGTCAGTAATAAATTTACTTTTATGACTGTCTTATTCTCAAAAGAAAATGTGGAAACACCTCGACCAATCGTGGAAATTTCCTTTTTTACTATTTACTAAGCTCGTCTCTGTCAGTAAACAATTTTATTGGCGTTTTGTGAGCTGACGTGAATGCGCTCACCCGTCAAAAATCCTCAATGGATATTGTTTTAAAATCCAAATGTATTTTCAATGAAAACACGTTTTGTCCACTAACGGTTTTTACTACTTTAAGATAAAAACAGTAAAGTTTTGCGATGAGTTGCTGTTTATTTTGAAGTTTTTTTGAAGACATTTATTTCTGTTTCCAATAGTTGGTAATGTTAATAGCAAAAAGATTAAAACCCACTATCTGCACATCATGTATATCATATAAATATTTCTGGCAAATAAAGGAATTTTATTGTGTCTGCATGTGAGACCTAACCTATAGTTTTGGTTTTTTTAAGAAGATCTGCCCTATCAAAAGTGTCTGTAAATTTTCCAAATGGGTACTGGGACATGAGCAAAAATTATGTTATAAGAATGAATTATTTTTAGTAAAGCTTCACTTTGAATAAATCTGTAGCTATAATAAACATGAAGGCCTCTTTACAAAATCAACCAATCGTGTAGTCGTGCTCACAGCATGTTTAATTTGCATTTTATTGAAAATACACTCAAATTTGCAACACAAAAGGAATTGATAGGCGATTTAATAAACACACTTAATACAAATATATCATATAAACAATAGAGGTATAACAGGTCTATTTCATAAATCAAATTAGGCTTTAGTTTGTACTTTATAATTCAATTTATGTACCTTTTACGAAACTATGACGGAAAATGTTTGAACGGCTCTCAAATGTGCATGTGTCATAAACATTCAATGAAGTCTCTTACACAATAAATACGATGTAAATAAATGTATTTTGGGTCATAACATCGACAGGTTTTGCCAGTCTACTGCTAAGTATAATCTTCATCTTGGAAAGTAATCAAGATTTTAAGTTTATAAAAACATCACGGCACATTTCCACGGGATGATATAACAATGGAAAAAATATGAATGTGGTGATATCGTATAATATATCTCTTTTCACTCAAATCAGATTTTTTGTTGCTGAGCTTGGACTCTTTGGCAATAGTGTATTCAGCTAATCGTATAAACAATTTTCTCTTCTTATCAATACCTTATCTCCTTATCTCTTTTTCCTTTCAAGTGATATAAATTCTACCATATCTGGTTGATGGCAATATATTGATAGAATGTATACAAATAAGGATAAATTTTAGTTTTTAATATTTAGGTTTAATGTATATCTCTCTAATGCCACAAGAAAAAAGCTAGCAAAGGAATAAGGTTATCGTCTAAGCTCATAGGATTACCAAATTAAAAAAGCAATGGGCTGGCTATATTAGCCGCAGAACCGATAATCGTTGCGGTAAACGTTTTCTTGAGTGGAAGCCGCATCTGGGCAAATGTAGTGTAGGACGCCTACAGACCTGGTGGAGAGACGACTTACGCAAGATGGCCGACTGGAGGTGGATGCACGAAGCCTAAAATTAAACTAAGTGGTGTGCAATTGGATTTGCCTATGTCCAGCTGTGGACTCCTAGATAGGCTGGTTGGTGGTGGTGATAATTTTGTATGTACTAGTAAATTGTGTAATTAAACCTTTTTTTGAAAGCAAACGAGCTTCTATTAGTACTTAGTACTAGCTGAGTCCCGCGGTGTTACCGCGGTACAAAGATTAAGTAGTTTTACGTGAAAGAATAACAAACATCCATCCATACTTACAAACTTTCGCGCTTAAAATATCTGTAGGATTACTCGTTACTCAAAACATTAACCACTCTGGTATATAGTATTAGTTATTGGTTTTTCATATATTAATTTCTTTAGCTGTGCCCTAGTTTAGAAAGTAGGACAAATACTATACTGGTTGACATAAAAGTAAAATTTTACGACTACCATTAACATTTCACAGAAAGAGTAATATGACATGGCTGTAATTAAAAACAACTATAACAATTGTTTAATTTAAAATACATGGAACACGGCCTTTAATTTAAGCCACCACAGAAATTTCGTTGAACATATCAAGCTATGGGGCCATAGCTTGATATGTTATTGATTCTATTTGTATACAAAGTATTAGAAAAAATAAGTTTTAATATGATCAAAGTATTTCATGCTGCTTTAAATCATTTATTAATTTTTCTGACAAGACAGAAGTAACTCTTTTGTCGTACTCGTAAGTCGTTAAAATAAAGATCACTAATATTTCTGCGATACAAAGTGGTAACAATCTAGCCAGGTCTTGCACATGCTAAAACGCGATGTACTAATTCTCACTAATAAACACCATAAAATGTATTCATTCATGAGTAATGTTGGAATTAACATGCTCAATTCCAAAGTTACTCATGAATGGATACAAAACCGAAAACAGTTTTTAATGATAATAATAATATATCTTTATCGTACACCAGATAATTAAATAAATGACATAATGCTAGGTCATTACAATTGGCAGCCTTATCGCTTAACATGCAATCAATACATACAGACAATAGTGTAAAGATAACAAAAATATATAGATAATGTATGTAAAAAGGACAATACTTACACTCTATTAGAAAAATCACTATTTACAATCTTGTAAACTACGTAACTGAAGTGGACGTACAAACAGCAATTGTCCTGTAATACTGATGTTTGTTCTATTATCTCGTATGAGAACAAATATGGACAATGGACCATATATTCTCTCAGTATAATGTTATTGCATTAGAAGTAATACCCTAGAAACGAGTTCTGGAAATTGCTGTTGCTAGTTTATATTCCAGAAAAGCTTAGTGGCACTGCTACTTACTTAAAGATATATTTATCACGTCTTCGGTATAGGAGATATTTTACAGATGTTACAGGGTCAAACTAAGCTTGGTTTCGTTACTACTAATAAATGAATAATATGTTAAGTGATTTTTAATAATCTATAATAATATTATAAACACGTAAAGTTTGTGAGATTGTTGGTGGTAATCTCCAAATCTACGGAATCAAAAAATAAAAAAAAAAAACAGAACAAAATTACCTGCAGAAAGTCTCGTTATTTGGGTGTGTCATAGGCCAGGTGGAGCGATGATTCGCGCAAGACGGCTGGCAAGAGCTGGATGCGAGAAGCCATAGATCGAACTAAGTGGCGTGAAATTGGAGAGGCCTATGTCCAGCAGTGGACTGCGATAGGCTGATGATGATAGTGATGATAGGCTATATATAAACCTTAAAAATGATCAAAGTGACTTCCAACATACACGAAGACGGAGCCGCGGATAAAAGTTGCATTCAATATCGATGTAATTAATAATACATTATTTTTATAGTTTTGACCTAATGCAATATAAGTTAGTTTAATTCTAGAATATATTTTACTTAATTTTGTTGCTTTTAATCGCGTTAATTTCATGGAGATAGGTTGATTTCAGTTTTTGTGTTTCATCAATACCTAATTTAAACAGTGGCAATGAGGTTTACTGTTAACTTATAATATTTACTGAATAAGATACTGATGGTAATTCTAATGTCACTTCACTTAATTAAAATTTCTTTACTTTCACAAAACGATTTCCAAAATTATATTTTAATATGCATGTATGGATTAGCAAGCTGAAGTGGCAGTGGGCTGGCCTTATTAGCCGCAGAACTGATAACCGTTGGGGTAAACGGATTCTTGAGTGGAGATCGCATCTTGGCAAACGTAGTGTGGGATGTCCACAGGCCAGGTGGAGTGATGAACAGCGTAAGACGGCTGCCAGGAGCTGGATGCGAGATGCCGAGGATCGAACAAAGTGGCGTGAAATTGGAAAGGCCTATGTCCTATGTATTTTATACTGACATAGTTAATTTGATCAATATTTGATATTAAGAACGCAGTTTGGTAAGACGAAACTAATTTTTAGTGGTTTTTAGTATTGAGGGATAAAAAAATTAGAACTGATGTCTACTTTTCCAGTCCGCAGAAGAAAAATTCGTAAGTTCCAAAAGTTTCGTCATAAAATTTTATGATAAGATAACTAATTTGAAACTGAATTCATATCATAAAATATATCTCTAACTTTCATAGTAATAAAATATTTTTATTAATAAAATTAGTAAAGAAGTATATACCGACGCATTTCAAATGTAAATTTCAGTTAAGTAAACAAAATGTTCGTATCTGAATAATCGATATTGCTTTCTCGAGAGTCTCTATTGTGTTCAATAGTATTTGACAGCTGTCTTCAAGTATATATCAATTCTGAACCATGACTAAGAGAAAAAAGAATATATACATAATATTAATAAACATCAGTAACACTAGTGAGACAAAGCAAAATACTGCAATGACACGGTTCTAAATATGTCAGGAAGTCTAATAAAATAATTGACCTTTTTGTTTGTTTTGAATTGAATAATTGAATTTTAGGCAATGTCCTTTTCTAAGGAAAGATCATCGTTTAATTTAAACTATAAAATTCTTAATCGTGAAAGTTTTGTTTTCAAATTAATTAACCCTTACAATTTAAGTTAAGTTTAGTTTAGTTAGGTTAATGTTTTGAGTCTACCACGCTCATTGTTAAAATGACTTTAAGCATGTGTTAAGTTCTCATTGTGCCTTCAAAATAAAATAACTACTTTGTTTTTTACGAATAGGAGAGAATATTTAATTAAATGTTTGCTTAAATCTATACTAGTTTTAAGTTTTAGGGGCTGATGTCTGTTTCGACTGAACCAATTTTGAAAATTATTCTACCAATAGTAAGCTCCAGTAATAGTGGATGTGTGTGGAAAGTTATTTTTTTTTTATGGAACAGAGGGCATACGAGCAGATGAATCGCCTGATGGTGAACGTTTACCGTCACCCATAGACATCCACTACACCAAAGGCGTCGGAAGTGCCGTGCCGGCCTTATAAGAAGGAGTACACTATTTTCTTGAAGGTTTGAAGGTCATATTGGTCCGAGATTACCGCAAGCGACAGTTCATTCCAAAATTTTGCTGTCCAAGCATTAAGTTTCTGAAAAAGCGCATATTTGTCAACTGCCAACCATGTAAATTCTTGGGGTGAAACTACTGTCGTGAAGGACGATGGCGGAAAAGGATCAGTTCGATCAATTGATTAGAGCGCTCACAATAGTAAGTACGATCGTGGAAGCATTTCATCATTACAGTTTTTCTTTCTATTATTTAGATCATTACCGCAATATTCTACACATAGTAGGCAAAAAATAGTTATTTGTACATTAAGTTGGTGTATTGTGCTTAGGATCATATTGTTATATCAGACGTTACACAGTTAAGAAGAATTTTGTTCGCTTCAACACAATATGAAATTAATTTGTATTATAATTTAATTATAACTGATAAACAAGCACTTATCAACCTCAAATTCAATTTTTTCAAATTCAAAATCATTTATTCAATCAAGACAATGAGTGACATTTATAAACCTTAAATTGAAGCTACAGTTGAAAATCATAGATTAACACAAACTGACGCCACAGCATGTACTGAATTTGTCAAGTTAAATTAGGTAAAAGCGTTAAAATCTACTGCCCGCTTGTGTCGGTCATTATAAGAATAATAATGGCAAAAAAAGTCATGGATACTTTTAAATGTCCGATATTCAAGTACAATAGTGTTAGTATTACATGAAAGGTAAATAGCATGCAAGCTGTTGCCACCTGAATTTCATTTTATTGTTATACTCCAAAAGCTAACGTAGTAACAAAAAAAAACATTCAGTGATACCGTTGAAGGTTTGAGCCTCAGGGCTTATTTGCAATTGACGTGGTAGTTTTTACTGAGTTAGTTCTCACAGTTCCCTTGAATAATGCGTGAGGCGAAACCAGTCAAGTTTAATGAATATAAAGTGACTTAATTTAATATGAGTAGTAAGTTGCACCAAATGCCACCAGTCTACACTCGGGATGCTTCTTACTAACATTGTGATACATTTTGCCCTAAAAAATACCAACTTTGATAAACAAACAAGTAACTAATTTAAAAAAAAACAACAAACAACACTCTTTTTATATAAAAACAAAGTAAATATAGTTAATTCTTGATTAGATTTTTTTTGATTATAAAAAGAAAACATAATTTAAAAACTCTTATTTTTTCTATCTTTTTTCTTATATTTTACCAGCAATATACTGAATACACAATAGTTCAAAACATAAATCTATTTGCAGAGGTTGCAACTGAACGGAATGCATTGTTTACGAAGTCGGTTAACTTCAACTTGCGCATATGCATTCAGGTCGAAATAACGTATTGTCTTCGCTGTTACTAGTAGATAATTATTCCTTCAATTAATTTAACTACAACAAATACTATTCGTATCATCTCGATCGAACTGATTTAGGATCATACCCTAAATCTTTTTGGTCTTACTATTTATATGCCCACCTTATTGTAAGTCGTAGAGACATCACTAGGTTTGAGACTCTTGGAGCGAAATCGCTTTCTTATGGAAATTTGGCGGTTTGTTGGCTGAGTTCTGTAAGCGCAAATATTGCTGCTTCGACGCGAGTGCTATTATTGTGTCACTACAGATTTGATTGAAAATTTTGTGTCGAACTCCGAATGCGGCCATGTTGAATCCCCAATACGGATAGCCGTCTCTCGCTTGAAAAACTATTGTATTGTTTGAAACCATTGAATATTAGTTGTCCCAACTTGTTGCGTAAATACCAACGGAAGGGATTTTGAGATAAATTGTAAAATAAAACTTTTGTGTGGATTTAATTTAAATACCAATCCGCGTGTAAACATTTTAAAGCGCAGGGCAAGTATACGGTTCAGCCTAGATTACTGCGCAGTTGAGACAGGTCTTAATTGTATCTTGTACCTACTATTTACAATTCATCCCAGTGAAATTCGCAAGGTGAGTTAGCATTTATTTAACCTGAAATAAGTAACAACTATAAAAAAACCTCGACTGCATCAATATCTGCCACCTTTATTAAATTCAGTTTTTTTTTGTTTTTTTTTTTATTTTGCATTACCCAGTGTCACTCTCAAGACTAAGACGAATCTAATGACACCACTCACATAAAAAAAATCACAAGCCGCTTAGGCTCTAAGGCGTGGCAAAGTAATATACACACATACATACAGAAATACATACATGCACTTGAAAAACATAACCCTCCTCCTTTAGAGTCAGGTAATTAGCCTCGCGCATTGCGACTAATTGCGTTCTATTGTGGCCTAAAATCTTGTATGGCACGCTTCCACTTTAAGAAACAAAACATGGTGATAGGTAACGAAAGGATTGAACACTATTATAGATTTACAGGTTATTTGAAAAATATGGTAAAATAGATTGAGCTTCCTACTATTTTAACTTAGCACTTATCAGGGTTTGATAACTGATAGTATCTGTTTGAGTATGACCTCGATGTTAGAAAAGTCAAAAAGAAAAAATTTATGTAAAAAGTTATCAATGAATTATTTTTAAACTAAATACTGCTATTTTTAAAAAAGGAAATTGCTATCGTGGTTAAAAGAACAACCTTTGTCGAAGTTAAGCCGTTGTTGTTATTGATGTTAAAATAAAAGCATCAAACTATTTTTATCTACAAACATTTTTATCCCATTACAGATGGCGCTGTATGTTCAATTACAATATATTGCTTACGTGTACTCGAAAGACGGTATTTTATAAATAAAATAATGAGAAAGAGTGTAATTTTTTAATTAAAAAATGAAATATGTACAATAAATCTAAGAAGATAAAGTCTCACCTCAATACGCCATGTTTATTGTAATATTTTCCATTATAAATGATGCTTCTGCTGCGCCTGTAATGTGAGAAAAACTGTGTTAAAAATGACATCTATCTTAGAACATTGGAGTATTCTATGGAGGCAGCCTAAACTTTAAAAGTGGGGGGCAATTATTTTGTTTGGCTCTAGGAAATTTTCTTTGGCTAGTCATCATTGTTAAATAAATCTAATTCATACCAGAGCAGCACATATCATATGTATATACAAATAGAAAAACATATATTTATTTCTAATTCAAATCATGCGAGTTGTCTATTTCTTTTAGGAATGTAACGTTTTTATAGCCACAAAAGAATGTTAGGGATTGGTTGATAGCTTTATTTTACTATTCAATATTATTGTATTTTCGATACAATGCTTGTGTATAGACTAATTTTTAAATTAACTGACATGAAATATTGTATAAAACACGTTGTTTAAAATGACATCACCTTGCGGCTAAACAAAAACAAAATACACCAATTTCAATTATAAATATTTTATTAACAGATATTGCTAAAATTAAATATATTATTACAGTATAAAATATCTTGAAGAACATCCCATTTTTTGAAATACTACGCTTTTTCTTATTGAACTTACGCACAAAGTATTTTAAACTTTTTAGTAAAGCTTATTACAAAAAGCATATTGTTTTTTTATGTTTATTAATCAATATTTCATTAAATCTTTTTAGCCTTATACGATGTTTATTATCTTTTTCAGACGAGTACCATGAAAATTAGTCACATCTGTTTCAGTACATAACACGATAATACCGTATTTTCAGATACGGAAAACTACTCTGATCTAGATATCTTATTAATTTATGGTTTTATCATCGGGCTTTAATAAGTATGCAAAGCTTCAATTCAGATCGGATGGCAATTATCTTCAAAGATTTTGACGCTAATACATGCAAGATTATGAAGTCCTCCCAGACGTTGACGGCGATGCCCTGACAGTATTCAATAACTATTCCTGCGTCCATGTTCCCGTACGTGACTCGCAAAACTAAATTTTATTTTAATGTGCGGCTATAGGAAGCACAGAGACATTTTAAGCGCCAAAGATTGAATCTGGACACTTTTGTAGTTTTAAAATACCCAGTAATACTTTTAACCTCTAACCTAAGAACATATCATACATGAAAATTGATTCAAACGTCCAAAATTATAAGTGGATGACACTACACGAGCACATCATACAGGTCAAACTCATAACCTCGTTTTTGGTCCTTACTGCAGTCGGATAGCAAATATTTGATTTAAGCCTAAAGCCACACTCGCTGATTAATTGTTTGTAGAACAGTGCGTTATGTCCATTTATAACGGTTATGATTTGTGTTTTAGGGGGAAATTAATTGCACAATTTGGGAATAAATTTATGCATTTCGAAATCCCTTACCTGAACAATGTATAGATTTATAATTATTTGAGCTTTTAGTTGATTGCTGTCATATTTCATTTAGCTATTCGCATACATAAAGTATTCAAATAAATGATAATAACTTAAGGTCTCATTGTTTTGCAATTTTGTGTTGAGAAGTTTGGGTGATTAGGGTCTAGCTGTCTTACATATGCGATTGGCAATAAAAAGCTTTCGGGTTCAATTTTCGGGACGGGTAGAAAATATTAATATGTTTTTCTTACAAGAAATTCTGCAATATCCTTAAGTTATCTCGCCTGTTTACTTATTTTAATACAATTTTTAATCAAAATGATATCTACTTCATTATTTCTCTGAATTGTTGACTGGTCGAGAATGTCGAGAAGAATGTCGTCGGCACTAAGTTTGCCAATTCACCATAAGTGCATAATATATTAAATAAATAAAATTAGAAGCGGAGATGGAATTTTAGCCTGGAGTATGGAAGTTTACGCTCGTGCCTCAGAGAGCCGACAGTCCTGATTTATATGAACATCAATGGCAATCGATATCGGGAAGTCAATGCCCTCAAATATACTGACAATTAGATCTTCTTCGAGTTCAGTTCACCCTCAGGGCTGCAGAGGTCATATTCCTGTCGATGTTAACATGATGAAAGAACAACAAACTTATATAAAAGCATATAGACAAGTGGGTTTTGTTTGTACAGGAAAAATAAATAGACATGGTTAACAGATCCATATACTTTAATTTCTAATCTATACCTTCCATATTAATTTCGATATTGACTTTTCTGGTCGAAAGTTTGCTTTTAAATGGCTTAGTGAATTGAAGCCACATCTTGCTCTAAAGAATGCTGTTATTTTATTCACAGTCTAATCTGTTAATTAATTAATCACATATTTTAGTTCAAAACAAGTTGTTAAGAATCATGGCGAAATAACAATAAAAATAAATACCTTCGACTAAGCAATTTTAAACATGAAGCTCTGAAAACGCACAGCTTTGTTTATGATAGGATGCTTGCACTGCAACAGGAATTCTGTGAATGCAATTATTTCTGGAAACGAACGAAATATAAGGTAGAAGTTCACAATTAATCACATTACAAGAATGTTGTTTTCTTTGTGAGTGAAGAGAATAAAGATTTTTTGTTCAAATATGTTTTTTGTTCGTGTTTTTTAATGGGTGGAAACGTCTCATCCCCAACCCGTCTCTCCCAAGAAACCCCACAGACTCCGGTCTGTTTAGAATATATACATCAATTTAATTAAAAAAAGAATTAACATACGCTATATTTTTATGATAACAATACTTGCATGAGGGTAATTGTTACATGTAATGCTAATACTGCAATAAATGAAAATCCCTGTTGAGTAATATATTTTCTGGGTTACAAGTATCTTATTTGTTAACAAAATACGCATTATAGTAAGTTCTGTAAAGTAGATCTATTGGGAAAGCACATCAAACAAACATATGAGCCTTTGTCTAAAATGAAAAATATGTAGTTAATAATACACGTTAGCAATAACAATATCAATTTTCAGAAGAGATAAGATTAAGTGCAGGAAAAGAGCAAAAATGCCAACCTTCTCAAAGGTATCCTATTTAATGTTAGGTTTGAGGTTATTTTACTGTTTTATGAAGAGTCTGAACACAAAGGACTTCTTCCAATATGTATCATTACGCACCGAAGATGTATCACTTGTTTGTTTGTCTTTGTATACGGTTTTGTTAGTTTTTATTAGGTTTGATCCTGGTAATCTTATTAAATATTGTGAAACGTGTACCTACTTTGTAGGTTGCCCTCAATTATAGGTGCTACAATAATATTTTTCGACAAACACATTTAGGGTAACGAATCCTAAACTAACATTATTATTGGCGTGTCATCAAACTATAACAAAAATTTAACCAAAATTAATGTAATATATGAGTAGACTACTCACGTAGCTAGAAATTCCTGACTATTACAGCTGCAAGTCATTTTTTTAGTTTTGCGATTTGAGTGAAATATTCCAAGAAAAGAAATTATAACATACATCTAGTGTTTGTTTCCTAATTTTGAGTATCCTCTTTGTCGTGTCGCAAGGGTGCCCTTTACTACATTTATAAAACAGACCGTCAACTTACGGAAAATGTCTCACAGCAGATGGATCCGAACTGCCTAAGACTGGGATGTTTCGCGCTCTTTGGGAAGGCCTTCCTTCGGCAGTGAACGGCAATAGGCGGCAATAGGCTCAAAAAATGGTCTCCTCTCCGGTATACATTCGTTTCATTGACCATTAGTTCTCCATAGATTAAGCAAGAACAGCCTGCATCAACATGTATATTCTGCAAGCTTTGTCCGTAACCCATGACGAGTTTATAATAACTATTAATATTTTTAGCTTCCATAGTAAAGAGGGAAAATAAGACGAGCGCCGCGTATACAGCGTAGTCATTTAGAGGTCGACAACGAGCTAGTGACTAGGTGTTCAAGATGTTCCAGTCTGATCGTTTGCTCTGTTTGTTCCGGTTAATCTCTGGAACGACAAGACCGATTTTAGCGGGTCTTTCATTGGCAGAAAGCTGATGATGTAAGGAGTAACTAAGGCTTTTTTTTAAACAAACTTCGCTCTGCGTCGTAACTCCCAGTTACAACAATAACTTCAGAGAACAGCGTGGGGCTCAGCTATATTATATTCTAAGAAGAGGAACGTCGCCCCCGCACTACCCTGCTGCTGCCGCTATAAAAGCAGTCTATCGGTCGCGCACCGTCTCTCTTTGGCAGGCACGCTCTCGTATCGTGTGGCTCTTGCTTGGCTACGTTATAATTAATTTGTAATTTTGTAAATAGCCACATTTATGATTAAAGTGATTCTTTTTTAGTAAATCATTGTTTAAGTTTCTTAGAATACTATATTTCGTGTGCACGATTGGTCTAGTGGTTTAAGTGGTCGCCACGTCACTCTCTACCGCGCCAAGTGTTGTGGGTTCAAATCATATATGGGGCAACAGTTTGTGTAGTTCACAAATTATTATTCTGATTAGGGTGTTCTTTGCGCCCGTTTAATGTAGTACCGTTCAGAATATAAATTCCTAATGCGAGAGTTGTCTTTTTAAACGACGAATGATGATAAAAAAACGAAAATGTAGGCAGTAAATAATGTTTTACTTACTACAAGTTAAAATATCGTAAAATATGTTACTATAGACAGCAAACAGATGTTCTTTATTGCACTGAACATGTCCTAAAGGAATTTACGAGCATAACTTGCTTCCTTCAAATTTATATCTTCGGAATTTAAAATTTATGACGTCTTTAAGGAATTGATGTCAAATCGAAGGAATTTTAAAATCGACTGCTTTTTTATTTGTTAAAAGAAGAGTTTGATAACATAGAAAAAGCTAATCATTTTATAAAAGGTAAGACTATAGAATTATTTTAAGTATGTCTTGACATGTAAAACATGATTTTGATCAATATTAGAAGTGAGAGATATGTGATATTTAGCGGTCAGTATGTATGTAAGTCCGATGTGTAGTATTAAAAGTTGAGTTGTGTTATAAAACTCAAAGAAACCTTTGTTCTTTACAAAATGAGTGTATCTAATAAATTGGACTTGTCAATTGTGACTCAGTGCAGAAACTATTTAAACAATTTGAACATAACAAAAAATATAACTCATTCCTTCAATTGGACTATCTACTGAGGTTAAAGTACGTATATAGGTGTAAAAGAAGCGAGGAGGCTAGAATTTAGTGTCTACACAACACAATTATGTACACCATAAATACATAAATAGCTACGTAAATGAATAGTACATTTATTTTTCGCCGTACCGGTTTCGCACCCCGAGTAGGTGTACAGCTTAATTTTTTCCAACGTCTTCAACAAATATCGTTATATTTAATCCAATATTGTCAAAAACTTAACAAATTATATACGAAAACCTTCCTCATAAATCTCAATTGGTAAAAACCTCATCAGAAATCCGTGCAGTAGCTGTAGTTTGAGTTTATCGCGAACAGACAGATAGACAGACGCAGCGAAGGACTTTGTTGTATAATATGTAGTGATAAACAGTATTTAAAAAAAAAAAATTATGGGAAGTAAATACAAGCTTGTAATTTATCAATTATTTGATAATTCTAAACGTAAACTAAAACTACCTAACCCTAATAAGTATAAAAGTGCCATCTCAATAAAAACTGCTCGTTACTACCATATGACGAATCGAACTAAAACCAAGGATCGAACTAAGCAGCGCGCAATTGGAGAGGCTTATGTCCAGCAATGGGCTGCGATAGGCTGATGATGATGGTGATGACTACCATCTACCATTTGTGATTATGCTTTTTCAACCAATTCCTAATGATTTTCATTTTATTAAGCTTAGTTCAGATCATAACAAAATTATAAGAGAACAGTAAATGATTAAATTATTGAGATTCTAAACCGATCGTAAACAAAGCTTTCAGGTGTATTAATAAAATTATTTTAAAATGTCATTATAGCAAAAGGAACGTAAAATTTTTCGAATAAAATATTAGAAAATTTTCCTATAAATTTTACCTGATTAACATAACACAGGTCAGATACTGACATTCTAATTATACACAAACCTGTAAAGATCTTCCGGTAACTTTAGGCAAACATAATAAAAACCTTGTAACAAATGGTCGAAGTTTGTGTTATGCCCAAGTTTTGATAAGTAGACCTGAATATAGAATTATTGCTGTCAATTATCCTTTGTTTAATTTTGTAGAGGCGCTCATAGCTCACTCGGTGACTAGAAATAATCATCGAAGGTAAGCAACAACCGCGCGGTCAGTACCTGGATGGGTGACCGCTGGTAGCATATTACCATGAGCGTCTCTGTAATTCGTAGGTCACGTTAAGCAATCGGTATCGATTGTTGTCATAGGATAACATTCGTGAAACTTTGTTGGAAGCTTTTGGGCGGCTGAAAAACATCCAATGGCAAGATTACATAGCCACAACGTTGTCTTGCCAGTCCTAAACTCGCACTCGGCCAGGGTGGGGACGTGTGGCCTTAACCCTCTTCTGAGAGGAGACTCGAGCCCATCCATGGGATGTTATGGATTATTGACAGTTGATGATTTTTTCTTTACATATTTTCTTATGTTGGATAAAAATTCAGGCAAAGGACTTCTCAATAACAATTTGAGTTACAGTATTTCACCTTGACCATTACGAGCCGAGACTTTACACTCTAAAGGACCCGTATAACAGTATACTTTGAATTTGTTTTTATTTTTTACCTTCTGTAAACTCCAAATAGTCCCATCACTAGACTGCAACGGTGGCACTTTCGTAGCGTTCACAACTGCTGTGCTTGAAGTTCGATTCCCGGGTCGAAATTTAAGATTTTTGCGTTATATAGCATGTTTTCATTGAAAAAAAGTATATATGTATTTATATCATCAGTTTTCTAGTACTCATAATAGAAACTCTGCTTAGTTTTTTCTTTTTTTCTTTTATAGGTGGCAAACGAGCAGATGTATCGCCTGATGGTAAGCGATTACCGCCGCCCATGGACACCCGAAGAGGCGTCACAAGAGCGTTGCCGGTCCTTTAAGAAGGAGTACGCTCTTTTCTTGAAGGTTTGAAGGTCGTTTTGGTCCAGGACTACCGCAAGCGACAGTTCATTCCACAGTTTTGTTGTGCGAGGCAGAAAGTTCCTTGAAAAGCGCACAGTTGTCGCCTGCCAACTATCTAGATAATGGGGATGAAATATCTGTCGCGAAGGACGATAGCGGAAAGAGGGGGCAGGAATCAGCCCGAACAATTCCTTGGAGCATTCCCCATGGTAAATGCGGTAGAAGATGCACAGTGAAGCCACATCTCTACGCAGCGCCAATGAGTCCAGCCGAATTGAAACTTCTTGGGAATTGACAATTTGAGTCGCTCTCCGTTGAATGCGGTCCAAAGGGAGGAGCTGGTATTGGGATGCCCCCGCCCAAAGATGGGGACAGTATTCCATGTGAGGCCGGACCTGCGCCTTATAAAGTAAAAGGCGGTGGGCTGGATTAAAATACTGTCTCGACCTGGAACTAGATGACTTTGTGTGTTAGATATCCGAAATATTTATTTATTTATTTTTAAATTCCCAAGGTGACGGGATGCCCTATAACCTTTGTGAATGTTACAGTTGGAAAAATGTGGATGCTGATAAGGAAAATGATTATATAGAATTGTTTTTATACAACTACCAGCTGCCAGCAGCCGCGGTGTTAAATGCGGTACCTAGACTAACTTTGCAACCGTGATTAACGCCATAGTGTGGGTCACCATGCTGCATTGTTCTTTTTCGCATTGAGGATGGTGACCACCACTCTTGGATTCTGCTCATGCTTTCCATCAGGCAGGACAGAGTCATTTTGACAGCTTAAATATAATAAATAAAAAAAAGAGAAAAGTTAAACAAAAACAGTTGCTCCTTATATCATTAGCTATCTGCCAATGAACTTCGCGTCAAAATCAATCTAACCCTTCTAGAGATTACTCGCAATAGACTAACAGAAAGACTGAAAGACAAAATTTTAAAAACTGCTATATTGATGTAAGTCCTGTATATACTTTCATATGTATTTAGTTATAAGCTGCTAATTTGAAATTACAAACAGACACTTCAATTTGATTTATTTGTTTAGATGTATGAACTTTCCCTGAAACACACTTAGAGTCTTGTTAGAGCAAGCGACTTATTCATTATATCTGGACCTTGAGTATTGACTTGGGTATTGAGTTAGCGTTCGAAGCAAATTCTCGAATTCGGAACTTTCTATCCAAATAAAATAAAAGAATTCCGCATTTAAATAACATATTCAAATACAGAAACCAGTCACAGACGTATTTTACATACTACACTATACTTTAACTTGAGTGCTTTTGCCAACGTGAAAATGTCGCTGGAAAATCCTTTAGCTGGCATAAAGAACATACTCGTACAATATTTGTTGAAGCAGGGTCCCTATTCAGACAATGTGAAATAAGTCACGTCAGTATTGCACAAAACTTTGTAAGGAACTAGAAAAGGACGTGAAATATACAATATATATTTTTTAAATGCTGAATAACCAATGGTAATTTTGTAACTAAGAATTTTTCCAGGCGAGCAAAGCCAGCGGAGTGGGACCGGAAGAGGTTTAGGACTCACCAGGCCCGGGAACGAGCCAGGTACCGCAGACGACTCGGGCGCCGGAGATCACAAAATGATTTCCGTCCTCTATAAGCGCAGGCCTGGAGGTGACAGATGAGGCCATCTGTCGCCCTGGCAGAAGCAGGCTCGGATGGGGGGTGCGCGTGCTTCGCGCTCTCGCGCCCCGCCTTTTGGGGCAGCAACGGAAATATCGGGGCTTCCACACAGGAGAGGGACATCTAGAAACCGTAGGTGGCCCGAGGTACGTTGGGCTTCCAGGGTTTTCCTTCCTAGGGTGTACCTGGTTTCCGCGATGGCGTGCGGTTTTAGTCAGTTCGAGTGCGACATGCCACCAGGAGGTGGAATCCGAGGGAATTTTCGAACGAGAAAAAAAAGCCGAGTAAAGCCTCCGCACTGTGAACTATATGCGGTTGTAATAAATGTAGAGATTTTACCCTGTTTGTATTTAACTAAAGTAAAAAAATATTGACTGCCTCGGTGGCGCAATGGTAGCGTATGCAATTGCTTTGCTTGAGCTCTAGGGTTCAATTCCCGGGTCAGCACAAATGTTTGTTTGATCTGCAAATATTTGTTTCGGAGTGTGGATATATTCTATGTATAATAATGCAGTCTAGTACCTATAGTACAAGTTTTGCTTGGTTTATGATTAGATGACGTTAAGTGTCAGATAACAGAAATATTTAACATTATTATTAACTTTTCAGAATCATCCACTGAATAAAGGAACTTTCANGTAAGCGCTGTTTCACACCGGTTTTCTGTGAGGCCGTGGTATCACTCCGGTCGAGCCGGCCCATTCATGCCGAAGCGTGGCTCTCCCACGGTATAAAAATGATCTCCGTCCTCCATAAGCGTAGGCCTGGGGGTGACAGATGAGGCCATCTGTCGCCCTGGCAGCAGCTGGCCCGGGTGGGGTATGCAGGACTGCCTCGGTGGCGCAGTGGTAGCGAATGCAATTGCTTTGCTTGAGGTCTAGGGTTCAATTCCCGGGTCAGCACAAATGTTGGTTTGATCTGCAAATATTTGTTTCGGAGAGTGGATATATTCTATGTACATTTCTTTTATATAGTTTCATTATATATTCTATGTAGTACAAGTTTTGCTTGGTTTATGATAAGATGACGTTAAGTGTCAGATAACAGAAATATTTAACATTATTATTAACTTTTCAGAATCATCCACTGAATAAAGGAACTTTCATAGCATTTATATAGAAATATTATTCACACCATACCTTCCAATCACTATGAATCTTCAGGAACATTTTAAACAAAACAATATTCATAAAAAGAGTTTAATTATTTCACTTCGAAATTGCAAGCTTTATATTATGTAAAAAATGCCTACTCTCTTAGTGTTATTAGGTAAAAAACTAAAAAAATATAGTATTGCAACATTACTAGTAGCTGTTCTTATATTCTTTAACGAAAAACGATTTTTGACATTGGCATACAATTAGTCTATATATTAAACCTGGATAAGTATATTATATTATTCATATATTTGGTTACATATTATTTACTATAATTTACTCGCAATACAAAACGTCCAGTCGAAGAATATTATTTTCACAATCTGTTTAAAATATTTTATTACCTCTCATATTTAATTAATAATTCCGCCCTCATTTAATCGTTAATATGAATTTCAAGAATATAATAGTTTATGCCTATTGTCTAGAGATAAATAAGACTCCATACAATATTTGAACTTTAATTCGTCATGCGTTCACAGATAGATAGATAGATAGAAAACTCTTTATTTGCACACTACAAAATTACAGTACTCTCTGTACATAAAATGTAAGACGGAGTGTACAAAGGCCGCCCTTATTGCCTAAAGCAATCTCTTCCAGGCAACCTTAGGATGGATCGAAATGTATATATGTTGGTGCAATGAGTTTTGAATTCATTATTATGTGCGTTTATGTTACAGTTTCTAAGTTGTTGAAACGGATGAACTCTGAAACCATCAAACGATTATCACGGTTCATTGTTAAAATGAGTGTTTTATTGGCGCGCATAAGATAGGATCGTTAACGTCGCTTAGACCAACAAGAGACGAAAATGAGTGAAAAGAGTCCCTTACGAAGTTACGGGGGATAGTAAGTACTTTACATGTATGTGTATGGCTAGATATAATACCTAACAACGTTTGATAACTGAGCAATATTTTTAAATAAACAAATGTACTTAGTTTAATTTCAATTATTTCAAGCAATCTATTGCTCCATTGTTTGAATGGCGAATAGCACTCTGCTTTATAGCAAATTATTGCTGTGTTTTATTATTTTACAACTTTCATTTGTTTGTATGCAGTCGCTTTTATAAGCATTGGCATATACAAGGGGTCAACAATCTTATCCTTTTCTGTTGACTAAATAAAACTATTAAACGTTGAAGGTGTTATAACTTCAATAACAGTAAACAAACTTGTATTTTATATTTGTATTTTATTAATTGCTTTAAGACTTCTTTGACAAATAAATAACAATAACCATTTATAAAAATTGTATTTGTATTGAGATTAATTAATTTATTTATTAAACTCTATTGCACACCACTACAGTAAAAAAATTACAGAGAAACATAAAGATATTTAATTTACTAACTTTTAAACTATCGCGTTTCATGCCTTAACAATTATTTTTACGGGAATTAACGCGATCACTTTTAAAAGATATTTCATACCTCCGATTGGCCTGACGTTTCGACCAGGTTGCACTGGCCGTGGTCAGTCTATGAGCACGGCCAATGCAACCTGGTGCAAAATGATTGCTTTAATTCCCGTGAAAATAATTATTAGGCATTTAATTTATTATATATTAGCTTTTGTCGATAATAGAAGTAGATATTTCTATCCCCTATTTTACCCCCTTAGGGGTGGCATTTTCGAAATTTCTCTCTTAGAGCTCACTTACGTTATATGAAGAACCTACATGCAAAATTTTAGGATTCTAGGTTCAGCAATTTGGGCTGTGCGTTGATCTCTGCGTATCTTAGTTAGTCAGTCACCTTCCTATTTAAATAAATAGATTTTTGAACAAGATATCGAGAAATAGGAGGATCATACTTATAATATTATTACTGCCCTGTTGATCTAGCGCCTAGCTTAAGCGACTGTCGATCAGGAAGTCTCGGGTTCGATTCCCGGGTCGGACTGCTGTTTGTTTTCTTAATAGCAGCCCGGAGTATGGAATATGGCGGTATTTCTCGCCCGTACCTCGGAGAGCACGTTAAGCCGTCGGTCCCGGTTGTCATGAACACGTATGACAATCGTTATTGGGAAGTCAGTGTTCTCAAATATACTGACCATTAGTTCAACCTCCGAATGCAGTTCACCCTCAGGGTTACGAAGGTCTGATGCCAGTCGCTCCGTGGAAAAACTGATACCCAGGTAAAAGCGACTCCAATTAATCTTGGGAATAAAAAAGACTAGGAAGATGATGATACTTATAATATTTTCATTGAATATGTTTATAAATATTGTGTGTTCACCCAAAACCAATATAGTACACGACTATGAATCGCCCTCTATCCCTTTAGTTACGTAATAATAAAAGAATACTTTAAAGTGTTATCACCCAGCATCACTGCAAAAAAAAGAAAACTTGAAGCATACCCTATAACCCGTCTGGTTAGTGTGGTATAGTGGACCAAACTCTACTTTTTAAGGAGAGTCCTGTGCCCAGCGGTGGACTGTAAAATAATTTAGATGATGTGATTAATGAGAACGTTTATAATCATAAATATTTACACTCATTGAAATTCAAAAATCCCAAAACAAAGTTTTCGATTCGTGTATTGCAACCCTATAAACTTGTTGAACCAAATTATGTCATAGTGTGTTATTATAGGAATACATTGTCTTATTGTAATAATTGTGTCACTAGTGTGTAATACTAAAAATTATAAACACCCGATGTCCATCATATGGTTATCTGGAAGTGACCGCCGTGAGCGATAAGACCGCCAATTGTTGTATTAATCTTTTTTGTCACTCATTTTATTTAGTGTTTTGTAATATGTACGCAATGAAGATATATAAATAAATAAAAAATATAATAAAAAATAGAATGCATTTTAATTTATATTTCATATGAAATCTCTCATTTATTGTAAAGCATGTCGTTCTTCAAATTGCAAAATCCCAATATAACGTGTTGTAATAAAATTGTACGGTGCATTTTACTTTGTACAAACATAGCGTTGACGACGTGCATGCAAATAAAAAGTTCCATATTAGACATATGTCATGTCGTAAAGCCTTTATGTTCTTTTATGTGAGATTGCAATGGCTCACTGTATTTGTAATTGTTATTCGCTTGTGTGAAAGGTCCTGTAACTACGTTGTAAACTATTGTAGAGCTGTCTATAAAACAACTGAAAGGTACTATTAAAGATACTGAATGTACCTAGGTTGTCCCGAAAATTTATAGTCACAAAACAAATACAATCTTTTCTTTCATGAAATTATTTTGGATTGACGGCTAATTTCAAAACAATCCTCCTTTGTGAAAATCACTGGCCATCTATGTGCAGTTTTTTTAATATGTTCAAAGATTACCTATCACTCTTCTTTTGTTTACAATAATGCACGTTTCGCGGGAAGCTTTTCGTGCTAAGACTTTCCATGATTGTAAACGAGGGTTAAACTTCAAAGAATCTCGATAAAATTTATAAGCTGCTTTTAGGGAGTCTAGTCTAACAATTACTTATTGGTTTCGCGAATTTAAACGAGGCCAAGAGAACTTAAATGATGACCCCAGACTCGGCCCACCACCTAATACAATAACTCATGAAGACGTGATCAGGGTAGAGTGGCTATTGCGAGAGAATAGACATCGAGAGAAACAAGCTAAGCTAAACTTGAATCACAGGCAGTTTCTACCTTCCCGCATGAATACCTTAAAGTTAGGAACATTGCTTCGCGATGAATACCTACTTCTCTCACCAATGAGCGAAAATTCCATCGTGTTGATTGGTGCAAATTTATGTTATGAAAGTAGATGGAGGATCTTCGCAAAACGTATCCTACATACTTACAACTGATGAATCATGGATATGTAGCTACGGTCCTCCCACAAAGCAGCAATCCATGCAATGGGTGTTTGGAGAGGACAATTTGTCCACTAAAGTTGTTCACGGTAGAAGCGTTAATAACAAATGATAGCGGTTTTTTTTCGGCACAGTGAACCAGTAACAGTAATTCCGCTAGAATACCGTAATACAGTTACTAATTAATGCTTTCGGGAAGTTGGATAGCGAGCGCCCTAGGAGCGACGTCTGTGGCATTCATTTTCACCGAGATAACGCGCACCCTCACACAGCTGGTAGACCTATGGCCTATATGACTTCAGGGGCACAAATGTTACCCAGACCTCCGTACAGCCCAAATTTAGTTCCATGCGATTTTTCTTATTTCCCACGGTAACAAAATTCTTTGTGGGCGATAATATACCACTCCAAACGAGTCTGTGGAAGAATTTTACAAGATAATTTTTTCATGTTAAGAAAACTGGTTCAGCCCTATTCATAATTGCATTATGATTGGAGGGGGATATTTTGAAAAGGGCAAAAATCCTTTTTTTTTATTCTAACTATTTTTCATTTCATTATTTTTGGAACAGGCCGTGTATTGTAAACTTACAGTTGTGATAAATTTGCTAATAACTGAAAGCGAAGTTCTTGTTGTCGGGAACAGGAATAATTAATGATTATTCCTTGTTTCATAGAATTTATGATCTTCTAGTTATTAACTACAACCCACGTTCTATTGCGTACCTTGAGAGAAACCGATTTTCAGCATTAGACTGCAACAGACTGATGATAATGATGACGAATAACTCACACTGAATTATGATATTCGTGTGCTATACCGTAACTGGAACAATGATATAATTAAAGAATTAGTCGTATGTGCACTTATAATTATTTTACAGCTTCTTAGAATATTGTTGAGATTGTACAATACTTTTTATGTGTATACATTTATCCATCTGTGAAGTATCATTTTAAAATTACAATCAGAAAAAGATTCTTCGCCCGTGAAGTTCTTTAGAACCACCAATTAGTAGTTTGTAAAAACGAAATGTGATGAAAGAGGGACAGTGACTTTTACAAATTAAAATAGACTTTTCTACAAGAATTTTATGATTTGTTAGCGCCCAAATTAATAGGTAAGCTTTTCTTAGTTGTCCATTTCCGTGCTTCGACTCGTGGCCATTTTTCGAGAAAATTGTGAAACATTGTAGTAAAAAAATGGTACTGATTTTTTATAATTTAATTGCGGTAGTTTTAAGTTTCATTTGTAAGAATAGTATTTAACAAAAAAGAAGATAAAAAAAGACAAAGTTTACGTACGTTTCACTATAACAGTCTACTGCCTTACTTAAACCTCTTCATCGAAAGGAGGTTCTGGCCAGAAGAGCCGTTGTAGGATATGTTTCAAAATTCCGTTCTCTTTGCAGTGTTCTTGTCCCTTAGTAGGCTTAAACGACCTCTATACGATGAACAGAGGTATTGAGACTGTATTCTTAATCCCTCGCCACATAGAATTTTAAGACGCCAGCCCAAGAAAGATTTTGATTTTATAGTTTGTATACGAAATAATAATTTGTTATATAAAAACAATAGCCTAGTTACACTAGGTGATTAGAAACAATCACTGAGGGTAAGCAAAGACGGCACGGTCAGTACCTAGATGGGTGACTTCTGGTGGTATGTTACCATGGGCGTCTCTGTGATTTAGAGGTCATGTTAAGCAATAAGAATAACAGTCGTGAAGCTTAGTTGAAGGTCTTTCGGCAGCTTAAAAACATCTAACGGCAAAATTACGTAGTCACAACGTATTCTTACCAGTCCCCAACCCGCACTTGGCCAGCGTGGGGACGTATGGCCTTAACCCTCTCCTGAGAGAAGACCCGAGCCCAGCAGTGGAACATTATGGGTTGTTGATTGATTTATTGATTGATATAAAACCAAAAACAATGACTTAATAGACGCCAATCATAAGAAAACGTTATAATTTTTTAAACACAGCTATTTAAGCTTATTGAAAATGAGAATAACATTTTTGAAAGAAATCGTCATCCTAAAATATGATTAAATCGATAAGGCCGAATGAAATTTACGACGCTTTCATTTTCATCCCATTTCACCGCCACTTTATTTAAAGTATATTGAAGCGTCCAACATTGATTGGAATGGCAATCTTAATTACTGCCTCTAAATCCACTTTAAACCAGACTATTTTATGAGAACATACTTGCGTTTCGAACAAAATAACGTTAATAGATCCAATTTTCTTTTCACATTCAATTTAGTAAACCCATATTTTATACACCTTCATGTGGTTTTTGGTGGGTAGCTACAACATTTTGTTATTGAATTCATTGTTAGGTTTAGAATCTTAAGACATTATCCACCACACTATTCTGTTTGATTTCAGATCAGGAAAAAGTATATAAGAATATTCATTGATTTCGCCTAAATATTTATTTAATTAGGTTTCAGATTAGATTTAGGTACATTGATAGGTTAATTGTTAGCCATGGAAGCCTATTAAATTTAAAAAAAACAAATTCAGCATTTATTCGAACTATGACAATACAAATCATAGTTTGATACAAATGAATAAAGATAGTAGCACCTTCCCTCCTTTCATTAGGTCAGCAAACAGTAGCGAAACGAGTAACCACATTACGGCTTCCTTCCGTATCCAGGTGTGACTATTCAAACATACATTAACGATTGGATTCAAAATGATAAGCAACGTAACAAGGGAAGTAGAAAAAAATGTAAGTTTAAATCGCTTATAACTTGCTCTTAATGACTGTTCTAATTATGTAATTTTTTTATATATCCTCTACTCAATTTTGTTTTTGAAATCCTCATTTTAATGAAGTTCGGAAGTGGTAACGGAGACCTCCCAAAACGACATGACAGATGGACCAATTTGCAAAAACACGGCCTGACATATGAGAGGCTATTGAATGTTTCTCCAAATGAAAGCATTTAAGTACCACTTTGGCACACATATATTGTTTTTGGGACTCGACACCACTTTGATACCTTTTTTGGTTAACAGGGTGGAAATCCGAATTATGGAGTAACTTACTTTACTAATCATACATAGGAGTTCTCGCGTCGAACATATCAAAAACCTTTAGACAATGACCGTCAGGCATTACTACCTGACCTGATCGGAAGATTTTCCTTCCTTCCTTTCCTCCACACCCCGAATCAATGCTACAACTATGCAGCCAATGTTCTGGAGTAGTACGAAGCTTTACTCGTATTACATAATTAAAATATTAAAGAAATAATCGTTGACCACCGGTTCGGATAAACACAATAATTATAGTATAATTTGATCACCGAAAGCTATGCCGCCAGCCGACAGATGAAACGTCACTGCCCGTTATCTCAGCATATTTTGTGTAGCATAGTAATAAAATTCCTCAACACCATCAGTCTATTGCAGGCGTCCACTACTGAACAAAGGCCTCAATCAAGATGCTTCAACTATCCTAGTCTTGGGAGTCCGCGTCTATCACAAATATTAATAATTACTTAGCATTATTCTCTTCCAATTCTACCTTATACTTAACTGACGCATGCACATAAACTTAGACACACACCCACACACACACACAAATATACTTATATATATATATATAGTATTGGCAAAAGAATTTTCAAAAACGTTTCAATTAATACAGCGTTTACCTTCTACAACCTCGCAAACTCACAAATTATATCTCATTACATTACTTTCGGACGAAATTGGATGTAGGAAATAATTCAAAAATTAAGATCCTAAACACACTGTTATGAATAAAGAATTTTCTGGAAAACACTCGACAAACATGTAATATTATTATAATACATTCCTGTGTTAAAATATCTTAAAGGCTTTTCCTTTATGTATTTCAGTAGGACGCAGCTTTCGTGGGCGTCGAACTCAATGAGTTGCGCACGAGGGTTGATGGTTATTTTTATATTGACCTTGCATCAACTAAAGGCTAATTAGCATTTATATACATATTCTAGCTATAATTATAGCCTATGCTAGTTTTCACAGAGCTTGTTCTCCAGCAACTTGTTAGATTATTTTATTTTAATGTTAAACAAAACATTGTTTTTGTAACTAATGGAAAATTCTAGAATAAAAAAGATTTATAGTATAATAAAAACTTTGATATCATTATTTCCATTTACTTTTATTTTTAAACAGCTTTTGCCCGCGTTTGGTTTTGCAGTATGTATATAGGTTAATGTCGGACGTGGAAGCATAATAAACAAACTTACACTCACATTTATAGTATTAGCTACCATAGCTAGTATTACCTATATATGTCGATACTAGCTGAGCCCTGCGGTTCTACTAGCGTTTGTCGTTGTAACCGCGGGAAAAGTCGCGGCGTCCCGGCCCTCCGGTATTCCCACTCACTTGTTGAAACTGTTTAGTAAAAAGCGGTTATTTTAATATTAAAAACAGACACTCCAATTTTTGCTGCAACTGAGTACCAAATTAGTTATAGCAAAGTAGTAGAAACTAAGAGTAACAGAATTAGCTGTAGCTAAATAAAATAAATAAATATGTCAGACATCTAACACACAACGCCATCTAGTCCCAAGCTAAGCAGAGCTTGTGTTATGGGTACTAGAGAACCGATATAAATACAGACATAGGTACTTTTTTTGTAAATACATACTTATTATACATAGAAAACACCCAAACTTCGAAACAAATATTTACATATTACACAAACATTTGGTCCGACCCGGGTATCCGAGTAAACCGACACCTCAAGCACAGCAGTCGCATACACCACCACTGTGCCACCGAGGCAGTCAGATAAAATTCTTTTTAAAACCATTACCCTCCTTCTGACGAAGTGGTGTAAAAAGAGGTTGCTGAGTACAATAATCTTTTTCTGTCACAGAGTCCGTTGAACCAAGTTTGGAGTGCGTGTCCTCTTCGGTTAAGAACATCTCCTATCAATAAATTAGGAATGTAATCAGTTTATGAATACAAAATTAATTTGTCCTTCTTTTGACGTATTATGATTAATAGACTACTTGATGGGACTTACGAATAGAAACATAAGTTTTTAGCCTTTTTACCCGACTGTGAAAGAAGGAGGGTTTTGTTCTAAGAGTGTATGTATGTATGTATATTTCTATGGCATGCTTTAGAGCCTAAACGACTTGTCGTATTTTAATGTGAGTGGTGTCGATAGATTCGTCTAAGTCGTGAGTGTCACTGAGTACATCAAAATTAAAAAAAAAACCCTCAACACTTGGTGTAGTAGTAAACGGCGTGGCGACAAAGCTAACCGTGTAGTCAATATATCTTAAGAAACAGACAAGAAAAAACTTCAAATACAGTTAAAGTACATTATTTGGTATTCTAGACAATAATGTAACTTGACATGTTCAAAACATTTCATTTACCATTATTATAGCCTTATTTCTCATAAATGACACTGTTTTCTCAATTAGCTTACCGCGGGAGAGTTACGCTTCGAGACGAATGGGCCGGCCCCACCGGAGTGATACCGGAGACCTCCCTTTCCATTTTATCTTATCCCGAAATCGCTTACCATCAGCCGGTATGTCTACTCGTTTGGCCCTTATTCCATAAAAAAATATATAAAATAAATATACAAAAAAATGTATAGTAACATTTTATCTATATTTCTTACGTCCCTTCGTTCCTAATAATACTAATACCTTCTTCATTACTAAGACTAATAGAAACTTCATCTGAGATCTTCCTACTTAATCTAATCCAAAGAAAATACTGCTATAAAACTACTGTGAGTCCGAATTTATTCGATTCGAAACATTGACCTGAAATACGGATGTACACAATGTACATGACAATCGAGTACACGGAGTTTTTATCGTAAACGAAATCACAAACACTAAAAGTAGCTCTAAATCTTTCTCTTCCCTTGCAAGATATTTATACAAAAAAAGGAAATGAAACAGTAATTTTCATTAAGCTTCTAATTACTAATGGAGACAAAAGCGAAAGCCCCGATATAATAAGGGTAATCTGTATCGGCGAAAACTAATGACATTAACTGTATGGTTCTGAACGAGTGTGTAAGTACATAAAAAGATATCAAACATTGTTATAATACGAAGGAGTTATAGGAAATTATCATTTAATTTAGCAGTATTTTATTAATAAATGATCAATTAAGGTATTAGGACGTCTACAGGCCAGGTGGAGCGATGGTTTGCGCAAGACAGCTGGCAGGAGCTGGATGCGAGAAGCCATAGATCGAACTAAGTGGCGTGATACTGGATTTGTCCAGCAGTGGACTGCGATAGGCTGATGATGATAGTGATGATAGGCTATATATAAACCTTAAAAATGATTAAAGTGATTTCCAACATACACGCAGACAGAGCCGCGGACAAAAGTTGCATTCAATATCGGTGTAATTAATAATACATTATTTTTATAGTTTTGACCTAATGCAATATAAGTTAGTTTAATTCTACTTATAAGTTCGATAACCTTTAAATCATCCACTTATCATATTAGTACCTAATACTCAGAGCGACAATTTCGAGCGGAATATCAACCAATTTTTTCCACCTAACTAATTGAAAGAAGCACATATTTACGCTTATTATGCTAATCAACAACTCGAACTTGCAGGAGACTGCAAGCTGATACTCAAATTAAAGGAAAAAACTCTTAACAATTCACTATTTATCTACAAAGATTTTTTCAATAAGAAATCACATTTACNAAAAACTAATGACATTAACTGTATGGTTCTGAACGAGTGTGTAAGTACATAAAAAGATATCAAACATTGTTATAATACGACTAATTGCTTTTGTGTAATGTCTTAATATTACAGCTCTTAGGATTACTTTAAGAAGGAGTTATAGGAAATTATCATTTAATTTAGCAGTATTTTATTAATAAATGATCAATTAAGGTATTAGGACGTCTACAGGCCAGGTGGAGCGATGGTTTGCGCAAGACGGCTGGCAGGAGCTGGATGCGAGAAGCCATAGATCGAACTAAGTGGCGTGATACTGGATAGGCCTTTGTCCAGCAGTGGACTGCGATAGGCTGATGATGATAGTGATGATAGGCTATATATAAACCTTAAAAATGATTAAAGTGATTTCCAACATACACGCAGACAGAGCCGCGGACAAAAGTTGCATTCAATATCGGTGTAATTAATAATACATTATTTTTATAGTTTTGACCTAATGCAATATAAGTTAGTTTAATTCTACTTATAAGTTCGATAACCTTTAAATCATCCGCTTATCATATTAGTACCTAATACTCAGAGCGACAATTTCGAGCGGAATATCAACCAATTTTTTCCACCTAGCTCATTGAAAGAAGCACATATTTACGCTTATTATGCTAATCAACAACTCGAACTTGCAGGAGACTGCAAGCTGATACTCAAATTAAAGAAAAAAACTCTTAACAATTCACTATTTATCTACAAAGATTTTTTCAATAAGAAATGACATTTACTCGTTGCTAAATAAGTATTTTCATGTAAAGTATTCTAATTTCCTCAGAATGTTTTTATAGCTTCAATTTCTTCTGTAATATAAAGAAAAGATAATCATCTCATTATTCTGTGGCAGCTGGTACTAAAGTAATGAGACGTCTTATGGACACTATTCAGTTGTATACATAGTACTCGTAGTAATGTGTTTTCAGGTTAAAGACTGAAAAGTTTTCGTAGTTAATTATTCAATTTTATAACAGATGTGGATCAATTGTTCTAAAGTTTTAATCATATACATGCTTTTTTGTGCATATATACATACATATATTCATGTATTTACCAAAAAAGAATTTATATATTTTATATCAGTTCTGCTTGGTTTGGGACTTGATGGCATAGTGAGTTAAAGGTCTGAAATATTTATTTATTTATTAATATACGTATAAAACACCCAAACTCCAAAACAAATATTTACAGATCATACAAACATTTGGTCCAACTCGGGATTCGGACCCGTGACCTTATACACAGCAGTCGTATACGCTACCACTGCGCCACCGAGTAAATCGCTAATAGCGATTTCTTCTAGGCAACCTAAGGACGGATCTGGATGGGCATGTATTAGAGTAGTACCTCATCCTCCGACCTGATCACTATATGATCACCAAACATCATGTATAACAACCTAGTATCTTAATATTTTGTATCTTTGTTTTCATTTTATATTTTTATTTAAAAACTTTATGCACTAAACCTGTACATCGGCGGACTTCATGCCCAGGGCATTCTCTTCCAGACAACCTTCGGGTGGTGTAGAAATATTGTAAGGTAGGTGCACACAGGTTTGATATTACACTAATATAACACTACATAGGCAAGAAAATAATACTCGCTAAAAAGTTTCAAATAAATGTTACTTATAAATGTGCTTTTTTTATGTATGAGCCTAACAAAATGACTCTTCTCTGCCTGATGGAAAGCATAAGCAGACTCTTGAGTGACCCACACTATAACTGCCTATCGCGATGCTTCTGCATCTTTGGACTATCTGATCTGATATAATCAATCAACAACCCATAATATCCCACTGCTAGGCTCGGGTCTCCATTCAGGAAAGGCTTAAGGCCCTACGTCCCCACGCTGGCCAATTGCGGATCGGGGACTGGCAAGACAACGTTGTGGCTACGTAATATTGCCGTTGGATGTTTTTAAGCCGCCCGAAGTCCTCCAACTAAACTTCACGACTGTTATCCTAACCGGTACTGACTGCTTAACGTGACCTCCGAATCACGGAGACGCTCGTGGTAACAGGCTACCAACGGTTACCCATCCAGGTACTGACCGCACCGTCGTTGCTTACCTTATTGTTTCAAATCACCGAGTGCAACTGGGCTACTTGCGCCTCGCGAGCGATCTGATATAATGTTGATAATGATACCTGCATTATTCAATTGCAATATTTTAATCTTTAATTATACTAATAAATTACTTTACTTTGTAAATATTTGGTGTATTATTATCAAGCATATAAGGCAACCTATTTGAACAATATAAGCCTCGCCAAAGGAACTAAGACAAAGTAATACTAGAAACATGTTTTGTTTGAAGAGTACTTATAAGTTCTAATCCTTCCTAAAGAAATTAACTCGATTAGCGTCATCTATTAACTTAAACAACCTTCAAAGCTAAAAGGTTAAACCGCAACCACTAAGTCCGTGGGAGGTTGATTTATACATGGCCACGGCCTCAAATATTTTAGGAACTTTTAATGCACCATTCTCTAAATTCAGTGTCTAAAATAAATTATCAGCCCTTTTTAGCCAAAGAACAGCCAAAGATATTATATTATAATGTTAAGTTTAGGAACAGATTATTTCAATCGATTGCAAAACATTATATACAAAGTCAATTCTCAATATTCGGCACTATTAAATGCCAGATCATGTAACATTGGTAAATTTGTCAAAATTGATATGGCCAAAAAATCTGGTATTGAGATCTAATGTTCTTTGACTAAAAGCGCATTCTCATAGAATTTCTGTGGTTTTACTATATACTATATTTTTTTAAGGGAAAAGGACGACCAATCTTTTGTAAATATTTTTTTAACATATTCACACATTACGTTATTGAAATAATAAGCAAATTTCTAACTTCTATTTATTGAGTATTATTGAAATTCATCAAAATCATATTTTAATATTCTTAATTTGAGACTCGTTATTTTGTCCTTATAGTAATATCACTATCAAAACGAAAATATTGCACATAAAAACACCTAAAAATAATATATACATTAAGAGTAGAATTTAAGTGAGTAACGGTTAGAATAATATAACGTAAACGGTAAGAATAATATAGTGATCATGCCTGGTTGGAATGTTGGAAAATTTTATGTGTGATGTTAATCGGCACAAAAAAGAATGACCATATCGCGATACAGGATTCCTTACTACGTAGTTTGTTGAGTTCTCGGTAGATGGCGCTCTAATACTTATTGTTGCTATATGTGGAAATCGACACGAACTCTAGCAGTTTTTAGCAGTGAAAATTGAGAATTAAGGAATGAGAATAGTGAGGTAAGTGAGCTAAAACCAGACTCATGGTTCATACCTCCGAAGACTGAAAATAAATCGAATGCAGCTATTGAGAAGGCGGTCTAGTTTATTAAGGAGGTCTGTCGAGGATTCAGGGTGAAGTAACATACATCACCATAGTCGATTATTGGCATTATCAAGGTTTGCATAAGTGTAATTTTAGTTTTTGGAGGCAAGAAATTCTTGAGGCGATACAGCAATTGCAGATTACCGGTTACTTTCAGACTCACGCTGGTAACCTGAGCTCGCCAATCGAGGGTTGAGTCGACAAATAACCCCAAATCTTTGACTGCAGAGCTGAATGGAATAACTAAACCATTAAGAGTAAAAGGTGAAGTAGATGTGGGATTTTCTCATTATACGTTTGCTGCCTATAATGGTTGCCTGACGTTTTGTTGGATTGACTGACAGTCCAAATTTTTTCGACCAGGATTTTATGAGCTCCAAAACCTTGTTCACCTCGTTGATAGCCTGAGTGACATCCTCCGCACTTGTCTGTGAGTATAGCTGCAGATCATCTGCATACAGGTGATACTCACACTAAAGATGTTCAGTAATGAGATTAATAAACAATGGAAATAAGAGAGGAGATAAAATTCCACCTTCTGGAACGCCAGTGTGGAGGTCGCACCAACTTGATGATAAGTCATCAACACGAACACACTGTTGACGCTCCCGAAGATAAGTGGAAAACCATTCCAGTGTCTCTGAAGATATCATTAGATATGCAAAGATGGATAACAAGATATTGTGACTGACTGTATTGTAAGCATTGGAGAAGTCAACTATGACTAAAGCTGTGACTTTGGGGTCCTCCATCCCCTTTCTAACGTCGCTAGTCACTTTAAGGAGAGCGGTAACTGTGCTGTGAGCAGGTCTGAATCCTGATTATAAAGGGCTTAAAAGTTGGTTTCTGTATACAAACTGAGAGAATTGTTTATATACACAGGGCTCGAGCACTTTGGATAGGAAAGGAAGAATAGCAATAGGTTGAAAGTGTTCAGGGAGTGAAAGATTGCTATTTTTTTTTATTGGAATGATATGAGCTTTGCTCCATGAAGAGGGGAAAATACTAGAGTCGAGAGAGGAGTTAACTATGTGAGTTATTACTGAGAGAATACAATCAAGGATGGTGACAATCATGCGACGGCTTATGCTGTCACACCCCAAAGCATTGCAATGGATAGACAGGATGATCTTCCTAATATCCTCGATAGTCACCGGAGAAAATTTAAATGAGTCAATGAATTTTAATGAGTAGTGGGACTGGTAAGACCAGATATGTAATATAGTGTTTGACACTTAAGTGAAGTTTCAGCTACAGCTGAAGATGAAAAATGACGATTCAACAATATCATTCAAACCTATTTTGTTATTCAATACAGACTGTTGTTTTTTACTTATTCCGATACTGTTTAGAAATTTCCAGATACTGGACGCAGAAGAGGACTCGACGTTTTGAAGTGCATGTCGGCGTTTAGCGTTTCGTATCACCTGGTTGCATCGATTCCTTGCAGCCTTATATAGGGTCCACTTTTATTCGCATCGATCTTTCTTAAATCGAAGAAAAGAGTGGTCCCTTCGGCTCATAGCAGCTCGAATCACCTCCAACATCCAAGGCACTTGGGCACGTTTTAATTTAATTCTTCTGGTGGGAGCATTGTCGCTAAATAGCTTTAAAATGGTGTCATTGAAAATACAGACTCTGTTGTCCACGTCAGTTGCAGCTGACACATCAACCCGATCTCTCTTAGCAGCATCTGCATGCAATTTATCAACAACCATGCGACGGTAACTATGAATTTGTAGAAATATGGGAGGGATTTTGATTTAAGGATGTAGGTAAGGAAGATCAAGTCGAGATGAGAAAAGCCAGGAGCAAGGAACTGTCCATGGGAAGAGATAAGATGTGGGGAAGAGGTAAGTATTAGATCTAGCCACGTGTGATAGTCTTAATTATGGTGAGTGTCTTGAAGGGGCAGGAAGTGAAGACTGGACTGCTTGGATAATTTGAAGATTTTACTACTTACTATAAAAATTATATCACATATTCTCCACTTTTATCTCAACGGAAACCAATCCACACAAAACGTTGTCGCACTAACAAACGGTATAAAACTATTCTTAAACTTAAGATTTCAGAAATACTAAAAGTTGGAAACTACTCCTTGGAGCCGCACTTTAATACGATTTATTACAGCTTATATCATATAACTGATATGTCTAACTTTTGTTTATATCTCGGTGGTATACATTTAAGAGGCGCTTCTAAACTTTTAATATGCAACGCACACATATGTTTGCAACGCATTCAATTTATGAAACATTTGAAGTGCTACCTTGTACAACTCATTAACAAAATTCTCTGACTGTTGAAATTTCCATTACGATACAGTTGGACACCAAAAACGTAGTCAAAATTAGAAGCCCAATAAAACATATGGACCAAATTAGTTGAGCAGAGTCACTCACTATATTTAATTTGTAAAAGCGATATTAACTTTAGTTTTTCTGAAAAGTAAAACTATATGAATGAGTTTGAAATGACTGGTAAATTTCTGCGTGTTATTCATAGTTGGCTGTTAAAATCTGACATTGAAATAAATACACGGGTTACATAATATACAATCTTCCTATAAATGTTTTTTGTTTCATGTTCATGTTTTCAAAGTGGGACCTTATTTATAGCTCATCGATAGACGATCCACAAAATTACCTAATATTTATTCAAATGAGTTGATTCGTATCAACCACAATCAATTTAGATTCATTTTCTTGGATGGCAATAGAATCGTAGCATTGAAATTTTGAGCTTCATAGAAATGAATTATATGTAGACCACAATTATTGAAGAGAAAAATGTATTAAACATTTAGTCATTCCATTAGGCATAGTACTTACTATGGTAACCAGATTATTGATAAACATACTTATTTTTTTTCTAAATATACATATTATATCATTAAGGTTAAAATATAAATACAATTAGTAGTCTTGAATGACACCCAATTATTACAATAATTACATCAGTCATTGTAGCACGCTACGGACTCAACACTTTCCGAAAATCCTTCAATTAAATTGGATATGCAAAGTCACCATTTAAAATATAATTGACATTCCCATACCTTTGCGTAGAACTGCTATTGTGTATATTATCAGTTCTTTGGTGTGTCTTTTTATGCCTATAAAAATTTTACGAATCACCATAACGTGGCACCATGTGATAAAATGTGTCGGGATCATATCGATAGGAACTACATGACACACACACAGGTTAATCTGTAGTATGAGTTCAATCCCCTTAGTCAAGATGTAAGTGTTTTAATTCGTTTCAACTTGTCTTTGTTTGTTTTTTATTATTGACTAATATTTTGTTTTGACCAGACTTAGGGTTGAGATGATGTCATTCTCATACATTTGTCAGTTTTCTAGAGGATTGTTTTGGCTAGACGGTCTGTGAATCGCCAGCAGTTCACAGTTTCAATTTACTAGTAGTAAATAGTTACGTAATAAAGCGTTGAGAGCCTTCCCCTTATTAGACTTACACTCGATTTATGAATGGAAGATTATAACATTATTTAACTTATAAAGCTGTCAAACTAATAGCTGTGTCAAAATTATATTTGAGACGACATTTCACAATTAAGATTTGACGGTAGTTTTAATTGAACCAATGAAAGAAATCAAGTTCCAGATTATACCTTACTGTACGCATTGTCCACAAGCTTAAAGTCGGTCTTGTACTATGAGAAGGGCTGCGCTTACCGTTACAGCATTCCAGATTAACAAGCTGAAATGGCAGTGGGGTGGCCATGTTAGTCGTGGAACTGACAACCTTTAGAGTAAAGAGTTCTAGAGTGGAGACCACGTCCCTGCAAACGTAGTGTAGGGCGGCCACAGGTCAGGTGGCAAATTGACCGGTAGGAGCTGGATGTGGTAAGCCCGAAATCAATCAGAGTGGCGTGCTATGAGCGGCCTATATCCTATCTATAATAGGCTGCAATAGACTTATGATAATGACGGTGAAGCATACCTTCACCATTATATAATATTTCTATGCGTATTGACACTAGGCAAGATACTTGGTTTTTTCTGCGTTGTTCAGCCTTTAAATAACCGACGGTACACTAATATTTTAGTTACTTTATTGCATGTCTATGTGACTTAAATAAGCAATAAACATTGTTTTCCATGTATTAGACTTATTTTAGGTTGTCTAGACCGTCTAATAGACTTGCTGTATAATTAATGTGTCTCTTCTATTTGAAACAGGTATTGTAATAAAAATAATTAGAAATATCAAGACAGAATTTCATATTGTTGTTCAAACTGAATTCGAAATTTGCTTCTCAATAATTCTGTTTAAAATGTTAATCCTAGTAGTAACGAGATAGTCCTCTTGGTAAAACTATTCTACTAAACCACTAAATTTGTATTTGTGCTCTAACTTTATTAACACGCTTTTATTAGTTTTACCTGCATGTTTGTTTGGAACCGACTTTATTAACTTGCGTTTTAACTATATTTATTATAATTTTATTAGTGTGTTTACATGCAGGACAAGAATTTCTTATTCATCGTACTATCGCATGTATAAGCACCGTGACGTAGATATGAAGTTAACCGACGTATAACAGGCATGTTGACATAATAGCGAATACATAAAAAGTTATATTTTTACCACAGCAGGGAATATTAGAATGCTGAAAATCATAGGTATTTTGTAAATGTAAATATGCGTAATAAATTAATTTAAAATAATGCCGAATATCACGTGATTGCAAATGCCAATCGGAGTGCGTTACGTCACAAAATAAAATTACCACAGAGACCTCGTGCCTACAGCATACCTTGCAAAGCCACAAAAAAATGTTGTCAAACTGTCATCTTTTGTTTTGGGACTTATCTGCTAAAAGTGCAAGATTAGTTTCAGTTACGAAGGAGCCTGAATTTATCACAGCCAAATGGCTTCTGTGATGGTGGCAAGTTTATTAACCAAGAACAAGGATTTCTGTTCAACAGAGCTTAGGAACGCGACAATATCTTAGTAAGTATTTTTTTTTAAATGCGTAAGCATCAAGAATTAAACCCATAACTTATAAAACTTGCTTATTTTTATTTAAGCTTATATAATGTATGTAGATAATGTTTTAGAGATTAAATAGCACAAAAATACTGCAGCTTTTTTTGTTTTTTTTTTCTGTTTGATACACTGTTTTGTCACCAAGCCGCGTGACAGCTTGAAGCGTTTAGGTGCGAAATTTAATCACTAAAAATAATTAAACTTGTTTTTTTTATTTAAAATTAATTAATAAACAATTTAAATATAATTTTTCGTAATATTTATCGTCGTTAATATTATGCTCCATTTTTCTATAATTGTAAAATTACAAACAGACTTTTCAATTTTATTGTGTTGTGGTTGTATTGCGTTGTATATTGTGGACAATGCGGGGAGATAGCACTGACTAAAGGACTGCACAAAGAAGACCAATGATTCAAAATGTACTACTTGCCTGCGCTTCGGAGCTCTTGACTGTACAGTAAGTTGATATCTGAAAAAAGATACTTAAACTCTATTGAATATTAAAGTGCCTAAGAGCGTCATTAACAAATATATTCACCTTACTGTTTACTCATAAGTATTTTATTTAATCGTTCAAAATTCAAATTCGTATGTAAATTATTCATTCTTTTATAGCTATTGACATTAGTTAAAACGAAACATGCCAACACATATAACAATGCCCAAACATAAAACCTAATGTTAAGCTATACCATCTAAGTTTATCATCATCATATCTCTAGCCTTTATTATTCCCAAGATTTGGGGACGGTATACTAGTTCAACCAGTTTTACCTGAATAACAGTTTTTACACGAAGTGACTGGCTTCGGACCTCCGCAGCCCTTCGGGTGAACTGAATTCGAAGATTGAACTAGTTGTCAGTATATTTGAGTGCACTGACTTCCAAACAACTATTGCCATAAATGTTCATGATACCCAGGACCCACGGTTCAACGTGCTCTTCGAGACACGGGCTTAAAACCACCATTTTTTATACTCCGGGCTGCTATTAAGAATTTCTACCATGTAAGTTTATATATACTAGAAATAAAGAAAGCTGAATACTTCCCCACAAAAGAATCACTGACCACCACATACATTTGTTCACACAAACATTTGAAATTAATACAATAATACACAATACATGCGCTACCTACTACTTGTGCTAGTATGTCATTAAGTATTAAGAGCATGTACCTAGTGTGTAGAGCAACAAACTGCTGACGAATTATAACACAGGTTTATACCGAATTTGAGGGTCTGAAGCGACTCGCTGTTTCCTCCATGTAAATCCTTGTATTTCAACTGGATATTAGGCACTGATTTATTCAAATTACCTAAATAAAGATATTTACTATTTTTAAATACTCAGTGTAACATTTTAAAGATCTCATTCTTAGATTGTAAAATTTCACAAAATAATAATACCCGACGAGCGAAAACCTTAAAATTGTTTAAAAAGCTAGCGACTACCTATCATTGTGAATACTTTTAAATTAATTTTATGTAATCTCTATATTAGTCTGTATGTGTATGCATACATATGAATATATATTTCAGTGTGTATATGTATTTGTGTAGGTATAAGCATGTTTGTGTAATATGAATAGTGTATAAAATTTGTATATGGATCGCTACTACTTCCTTTTATTTTTATTTTTTGTATACTTTATGTGTTGCCTGTATGTAAGCTACCCTAAATTTTGAAACACTTATATCCGTATTATGGTTGTCTGGAAGAAATCACCGTTAGCGATAAGACCGCCAATTGTTATACATACTTTGTGACTGTTCCTGTTGTACCATCTTTACTTTGTATATACAATAAATATTAATAAATAAATAAATTAAAAAAATATATAATGCTCATCAAACATTGGAATTTCAACTTAAACAATTCTGATTTCGTGATGTTAAATGTCCACTGAAGATATTTGTTCATCCAACATTGAGATCAAATCAAATACTTAAAGGTAAACTTTTTAACAAAGTAAATTTTACTTTATGATTGCTATATAACAAGACAAAAAACGCAATCATATTTCGAGATTGCGATAAAACTTTGACAGGCCATATTTGAACAGTTATAATCACCATTTATTTTCTTTTTTGTTAGAAAATTGAAAAATCGAGTCCTTCCATTAGTGATGTGCGCAACATATCTTTTTTTTTAAATTACAGGGTATACGAAAATTTGATTATTTTCGAAAATGACCATAGATTATAATGCGTTTATGTAACTTTCCCGCCTATTTGAACGAACTATTTTGAAACCTAATTTAAATCCTTGATTGTTGTCCCTTAGTGGAATTTGTTAATATACATACTTGAAATTAAACTCACTTGACACAGGGCAAAACCGATCAGAGTAAGTTCATTAAATATTTAAATAAAAGTATATTTTTAGTTTTAATTAATTTATTTTTGAAGACTTACACAACGTAATGTGTACGTACTATAAGTGTATACAGACACATTCTTTGATGAAAACATGTATAGGTAGTATGGAGTACGATATTTACTGTACCTTTTATTGTGCAGCGGAGCCAAGGCGTTGTATTCACAAATAAAATTCTCTCACAGTAATTCTATTTGTCTATTTTCATAAGAGTATAGATTTCATAGAGAACATAAGATATACAGTGTACTTTATGGGATAGTATTGAGCTTTATCTTAATTTTTAACACAGTTTTTATATCGCTATAAGTATCTCGTCGGTAAAGATCTCACTGTCCGTGCGCACCGCTACCGATCTACCCTCCGTTAAATAATTGTGTTGGTGTACACCCTAGGCAAGAGGTTTGGCTTGAAATAGGTTTAATTTAATTTTTATGATTTATTTTACAAATAAATAAAATTTTTGGATTAAAGTAAAACTAAGTAGTACTGCCAATTGTTCGGTTTAATTTCAAGAACGTACTTTTGAATATATTTTAACTTTTTGTCAGTGGTAACTTTTGACCACACCAACAATACTGGTCCTTATATCAGGCTGGCTCGAACCTTACAGAACACCTATAGGAAATATCAAGCCTATCAATGCTGTTATCAATTCAAAACTAAAAAAAATGTTAGATAGGTCTGATATTAATTTTCTTTAAACGTACATAATAATAAGCAAGTAAATAAAAAAATCGTAAATATTCTTCGTATATAAATAAATAGGATAAAATATTTGATTTTCAATTAGTAAGTATTATATTTGTAAATATCGTAGTATACATTTTTCCCCATCATTTGATGATAAGTTTACCACGTCCTTTATTCGGAAAATTTAATGATGCTTACAAGCGAATAACTGCCCAATCCCTTATAAAGAACGATAATAAATCTCTATCAAAGTCTGTAATAGAATGTCACAGTTTTTTCGCAACGTTGCGTGAAAAATTTAGTTACATTTTACCAAACACTGACTAAAGCGTTTTAATCCTTTATAAGATATTTAAGTGGTGTGAGATTACTGGTGAGACGAAATAATTAATAGCTTATAAGGATATTTAAAAGTTTAATGATATGGGTATATGAGTATATATGGATGATGTGTGATGCATGAGATTTGTATGATGTATGAGATTTCTAGATTGTTTTATTTTGTGCTGTAAGAATTCATCACGACTCGCATTTGATTCAAAATCAAATTTCACCTGTACAAAGTAGCAGGCATTATAAACAAACTTATCATCGAAAAGAAAAAAGACCTTGTATTTTAATTGATCCATAATTCTCAGCTACTGACGAGCTTACTTCTTAGCACAGCCAATCAAGATAAAGTGTTAAAAATACCTCGTTAGTGCCTAAACAAGTGAAAAACAAAATTATGCCCTATTTTGTTCACAAACTTTTATCAAAGGGTTTTGTTACGCTGATTTTCTCTTTGTCCCATTTTAGAACTGTAAAATCAAAATCGTTGGTGACTATTTTAGCAATTTGTGTTATTTTACAAACAATTCCCTGTAAATTACTTAAAACTCTGCCTCTTGGTTTATAATTGTTTGAAATTGAAATTCATAGGACAGAATACCGTAATTGTATTAATCTTTTGTCTATTTTATATTCTACTCATGTCATTGTGTAGTTTATTTCATTGTTATGATTGTTACGGCATCGTACTCAAAAACCACTTAATCATAAGGCTTGTTCTGTGACTGACACTTTAAGATGAATTGTAGGGATAGGGCGAGACTTAACGACATTAAATAATTGAGTTTGTATATTCGGCCATTATTTATACGAGTGTAAATAGTGTGTATACTGTGATTTTATTCTGTTAATTTATCTAGGGCCTACCGAACAACCTTAATTCTTTATTTTGCATTACTTCTATAACTAGATTTTCTCTGTGGAATAGTCTTCTCGAACAAAAAGAGGTTTTGGCTTACTGCCACACCGCCTAGACGGGTCGATATGCTTAGGATTTCGTATCAAGTCTGTTGTCATGTGCAGTTTGTTCTCTTAGGCGGGTCTTACGACACCCACGGGATCAATAGTGACACTCGGTATTCACTAATTATTATAAAAAATTATGAAAATGTTTATTGTTATAATGATCATAAACAGTAAATCTTTGTTTAAATATATACAAAAAATCTCATTTCCATAATAAGCTACTAAATCTTTTAGCCCTTTTGTTTGTATCCATTTTAAATCTCAAACCTTAGCTCAAAAATATTCTCTCACAGAAATCCAGGATAAACAATAAAAAGTTGTTAAAAACACAATATTAATGGGTGGGTACGAATGACCATCCGATGATTCTGCCTTTTATTGCATTCGGACTATTAACTCGGCCGTGGTAAGACTTTAGGTTATTACTGAATATAACGAAAATAAAGAGTTTATTGATTCTCAGGAACTAATTGGTGATTTGGAACTGGTATTACATATCGAGGTATCATTTTAAATGAAAAACAGGAGTATTTCTTCCAACAAACACTAAAAAGTAATAAGAATTAATCAGTCACTACCGTTGCCGAAACGTTCGCGCCAATGGATGACATTGCCACTGCTCATAGAACAAAGGAATAATAAAATGAAAGCTTGTATATTGCTTATAATGTTGGCATAACTGTTTTTCTATGTTCTGTACTCTATGACCTATTACACCATACTACGGTCGACCTACTAACAATAAATAATGATAAAAACTATATATTTTGTTTCACGCAGTTTACCTGGTTTTATGACTCACAGACGTAGACGCATGGATCAGCAGGGGTCACAAGTAACATCTTGAACTAAATGACTATCCGTTACTTTTATTGTAAAACCTCTTATCATNAACTTAAAATCAATTCGGAGAAAAAGCATATCAAATAGATCTTTTGCTTACTTTTTGGTTTTTATTCATTTAACATAAAACATTTGATCCAATCCAAATTTTTTCAGCAATTACAATTATTCCCGTGATCATTAATAATGAAGAATACGCAGTATCACTATAATTAAGAGATTTAACAAGGCAGGATAAAAGCGTTGTAAATAGAAGTCAATTTAATATAAAAATATATCCCGTCTAGCCCGCAAGTTACAATAGACCAAAACCTCCTTTCCACGGAGAGCCCGATTTTCCAACAGTGGATCTTTTTTTTATGTATATGCTGCCAAAATGACTCTGCCCTGCCTGATGGAAAGCATGAGCAGAATCCAAGAGTGGTGGTTACCATCCTCAATGCGAAAAAGAACGATGCAGCATGGTATTATATATATATGCATAGTGGGAAGGACCCACGTGCGCTGGTAGTGAGTTCCTGGTTTTGACCGCTCGGCACAGGGAGGAAGCACCGAAGCGATGAGTACGAGAACGTATGTCTTCCATTTTAAAGCGGTGATTTCCAAGGCCGGCACGTGTTGTTCTGTAGAGGAAGGGTGAGGGGGGATCAGTTGGGAGAGCTCTTCAGAACACTCACCATGGTAAAGGCGATAGAAGAGTGCCAAGGAGGCGATATCTCTGATATTTAAGATGAAATTTAGTGTATTTGTTATTGATGAAGTTAGTATTATTGTATAACAGGTAAACCAATTTACAGGTTTATTAACTAAATGTAATACTCCTGACATTGTTCCGGAGCAATTGAGCCCATTTTGCTATGCAAATTTGAATTAACGAGCCGTGTAGGACGTATTAATCCGTTGTATCGACCTGTTTTGCGCATATCTCTGGTACAATGCCAGATGTTGCTAAATGCATAAACAGTATTGGTGATTTGACAGATACAAATTTGAAGAGACACTTCCTTGCAAATGTTTAAGTACATTTAAAAATATTTGACCTAAATTCAAGATCTATGACATCCTATATTAGTTACAGAAATCTTATTTTATCCCGAATGAATGTGATGTTCCCACGGGATGAGCTAAGTACGACAAAACCGCAGGTAACACCAGGAGAGTAACATAAAAATATGAACTGCAATGATGTCTAAAATTGAACATTTACTTAATGAATATACATAAAACAAGTTATCCTGATCAAAGTATTTTAAATAACTGAAGTTCCTATATCGGTGTCTGTACAAGAATGAAACATACTATCTATTATAATTAATAAACTAATCAAAACAAAATTAGGGCCACTTGTTATTGTTTACGTCGGTAGCGATAATTTATATTTTATGCGTTCTCAATTATATAATATTATATAATTAAAGAAACAATTTGTAATATTAATATAGATTNTCAGATTAAGAAATAAAAAAAACATGCATATTCCCTATTATGTAAATAATAAATAGTTAAGCTTGCGGCTCAGCAACAGATCAAATACTGATAGATATTTGTCTATATATTTATAAAAACTCACTAATAGTGCACGTGTTTGCTTGCAACTTTAATCCCGGATCATTCAAGCGGGGAATGAAAACAAAAAGCAACTCACTATACCGCCATATTGTGGGTCATCATGCTGCGTTGCTAACGTCCGCCGTGAGGATGTTGACCATCACTCTTGGATTCTGCTCAAGTTTTTCATCAGGCAGAATAAAGTCATTTTGGCAGCTTTTATTTATATCAAAAAAGAATACTGTTTATAGCGTAGTATATATTTTCACTAATTAAATTATTATGAAGATAATAGAACTGCTCCATAAAACGCAAGCGTTCCTTTGTACTGGTAGAGATTATGATAATAAGATAAATTTCGGAAAAGATTATAAAAGACGGTGCCGAAATACGAGCCGCATTGATATATTAAAATATATATATCAATATGAATAAAGAGATAAGACAATGATATAAAGGATGCCGACTGAATCTGTACTTTCACTTAACCCTCCCAAGGGACCGTGAAATCGTCTTTCCGAAAAGAGCTATCCTTAAAAAGGATGGAATAATATTAATTNTCTAATTACTGCTATAACAACGAACCTTATGGTTAATTTTTAAAACATTTCAAGGTGGGGCAGCACCCTGACTGAATAATAATAAAGCTTCAGAACAAATACTAAAGAATGTAGTTCAATCTTTGTAAAATATTATTCTCTCATTCTTTGTGCTATAATTTTAAAGACCTTATACATTTTAAAAAACATAATTTGATTGTATGTTTTGTGTAATGACTTCAGTACATATTAAAAGGTGCCTTAGCACTACCTCCTGACAAGTATTTCGAACTCAATTCTCATACAGGGATGTTTATTTCGGTTCAAAAATAGATGTGCTGACTTTCGATGTATTATATTTCCAATATTTGTGATATCTCTTGTGAGATGTAAATTGTTCCCAAGGAGTTAAATTAAAAAGTTGGATGAGAACAGCACAGGTCCGATTGTTCTGCAGAGTCTTGACGGATCTCTATGTCCAGCAGTGGACGTCTTTAGGCTGAGATGATAATGATCCTAATTTAATGAGAGTCGTATTTTGAGGCTCGGAGTAATACAATGGCTCCATAGAGAACTGTAACAAGCGGTGGCAAGGCGGTAAGCAACCTTTACGTTGTTATACACTACTCCTGGAGGTAGGGACTGAGTGTTCTTTTCCACTTGAATTGCACGTGAGTAGGGATGGTCGTCAATCAGTGCTGATACCTTCAGGTTATTTGTCCTCCATTAACGTCTTTCTTATATTGACAAGCTGATCTGAATCGTGCCGTCAATTTCATGTCAGCCGCCGCGGAAAACGGTTACTATAGAAACAGGCAAAAATATGCGGCTTTATAGCTACTATTTTGTTCCGATGGCGGTGGAAACCATGGAGAGCTGGGCTACCGACGCTCTGGGGCTTGTGGGGAGACTTGGTCGTAGACTTGCGGAGCTTAAGAATGACTCCCATTCCGACATATTCCTAGTGCCAAGATTGTCCATTGCCATTCAACGCGGCAATACTGCGAGTATAATGGGCACCTTTCCAACGGGGGGGTTTTAGGGATGGGTAATGAATGACCTGTAATATTTTTCCTATTATATATCCTATTCCTTTTATGATAATGTATATTATTTATACAGCTATAAATAAATATTTTAAATGTATTAAGACATAAACGTCAGACAAAAGAGCCTGTTTGTAAACACGTCGCGGTGACGTTGACTAGACTGTATATAAAATCTACTAAGAAAGCTTCTCAACAGTGGTTGGCACTTAGCACTACCGGTTTAAGGGGTGTTAACATTCAGTTAGTCATAAAGTTTTCGGTATTCTGAACATTAAACCAAGGAAAAAGCTGCCTTCCAGAAACATCTTACTTCTATTGTGTGGGATCGTTTCGACAGACATTAAGTGGAATTTACGGCCGGCCAATTTTAGACAGCGTTTAAGTACTGCCTTAATGTGCCTGTTCTGTCGATATTATGGTGTGATTTTATAAATAAACTAGTTTTGTCTGCGGTTCTGCCCGCCAGTATATTGGTTATCGCGCTATTTAGTAGCCTATATATTATTCTAAAATTAAAGCTACCATATTGTACAGTTTCATCAAAATCCTTTTAGTAGTTTTTTCATCAAAGTGTACAAACAGCCAACCATTTTTTTCAAACTTTTGTTTTTATATTATTATAAGAGGGTAGGATATATCAAGTTTCATAGAACATCCCTTGAACAAACCATAAATGTGAATACTGTTGAAAGAGTCATTGCATTTTGCAAAAGACATAAACACAATATGACATAATAATTGACATAACAATAACAATATTTCGGACTGTGGTGACTTCCAAATACAGCGCAATACAAATATACTACAGCGCCAGGGCAGTGGCCCAACAGGCATGATCACCTCGCCTCGAGGTTCCTCCCTTTGTGTTGGAGGAATATGTGACCCGTTCCTCCACACGATGTCATTTAGTCCCAAACTAAGTGGAGCTTGTACTATGTGTACGTCAACTGATATAAATACATAATATACTTTTCATGCTAATACACAGTTAGAAAAACCCGAACTCGCAAACAATTATTTGCAGATCATACAAATATTTGGTCCGACCCAGGAATCGAACACGATTCAAATATAGCACAGCGCGACTGAGAGCTAATAAAACTAAATAACTACTACGACATATCACATTAATAAAAAAACCAACTGTTATGAACTTTAATAAAATACAAACAAATGCTAAAGAAAGCAAAGTACAAAGTTTTTATATTAAGAGTATGTATTTTACTTGAATATTACCTGACCTTGCAAAGCTTGTATTGCCTGAAATGAAAAAAAAAACAAAATAATATATTTTAATATATGATCTATACTTATTTATATATATTTGTGTATATAAATACATAAATCTTAAAGTAAACATTTGTCGTATTCAGGTTAACAACTTGCAGAAACACCTGCAACCGGCACCCAAAGACGCTAATTGTATTAGGATAGCAAATATATAAACATTGTCAAGCCTCGGGCAATCACCTGCCATTGCTTTCTTTTGTTCACTTTTGTGATCATTTTATTATCTGAGAATTATTCTCAGAATTGAAAAGCCTCAGACGTTTACTGAAACCCAGTATAAAACAGCGCCTGCGCTGTGTTTCACCGAGTAAGTGAGGATACCGGAGGTCCATATCCCAAACCCTTCCTCATCCCCCACCCAATCCCCCAAACGATGGCTATGCCCTTGTGACGCCTCTGGTGTTGCGGGTGTCCATGGGCGGCGGTAATCGCTTACCATCAGGCGATGTGTCTGCTCGTTTACCCCATATTCCATAAATAAAAAACTAATAAAAACATTTTTAACCTTTAACAATGACTTATTGGCATCAAATTTAAATGCATTCTTACATGGTCGAAAATGCCCACGGTATTAGGTCCGCATATGCAGTATCAGTGCGTAAAGTTTAACTATATAAATATCATAATGATACGAGAATTAGATAAAATGAAATATGGAATGCAATACACTGCTATTTTAGATTATTGTCGAATTTAAAAACGGAAATAAATGGAGACTATTTATTTATCAAACAATAAATTACCGATAAATCTATTAATTGATTGATATGTAAACAAATAAATAAATGGACTCTTTAAAAGCAGTTAAAATAGCATAAATTTATCCAGGATAAATTGGTAGGTAAATACATTGCTTAGTCACATAAATACCTTGAAATACTTACTGTATACTATACTTCCGTAGGAGAGCCACGATTCGGCACGAATGGGCCGGCTTGATCGGAGTGATACCACGGCCACACAGAAAACTGGTGTGAAACAGCGCTTGCGCTGCGCACTTGTGACGCCTCTGGTGTTGCGAGTGTCCATGGGTGGCGGTAATCGCTTACCATTAAGCGATACATCTGCTCGGTTGCCCCTTATTCCATGATATATATATATATATATATGTAATGCACACACATGAATACAGAGACACATCTGAACTCAAAATATAACATTGAAATATAACACTGCTGTAAGAATGACGATGTTTTGGGTTTAGAATTACATTTTATACGGAAAAGGGACACGTTGGATGTCCACATATATTATCTACTTCGCTGAACACATTTTATATCTAAAAAACTTCCTGAAACATGCTACATCTAATATGAAAATTATCATATTTTGATGAGTTCTAAAAATGTCTAGTCTGTAAATACATTTATTAAATTCAGGTACCTACATTGTAGAAATGATTCGAAATAGAAATTCATACTTAGATAAAAAGTCTTAAGTATAACTTAGAAAAACGCTAGATGTATAATCTCGTACGAGGTGTAACAAGCTTTCTTCGGCATATTTCAGAGAAAACAATAAGTGTCAGTTTCACCATTTGCTAATAAAGTTCTTGATGTACTATTATTTTGAACTTTTCTGCGAGATTTTTCTTAAGTGATGTACGCGTGAGAAATTCATATTTACATTAGCAAACTTTTGGGGATAAACTATCTAAAAGTTTATTAAAAACTGGTCAATTCGTAAAACGAATTATTCTATCGCTCAACAGTTCATTAACTGTAACCAACAATATAGGTCCAATTTCGCAAAATACAAATCAAACTAATTGTATAACTGTTAAACAGCAGTTACCAATAATTGAATCGCTTAATAGTGTTAATATCCTCAGCTCAAAATTGTATACAACGTTTATAACTCTACAGTTTCGGCGAAGGTTAATTTAAGGACAAAGGCGGCATTTGGTAGACCGTTACTTATAATACTGTGTCGTCCCATGTCACTTTATTGCCAATTCATAGGGGGACGGAGGCCGATGAAAAACACTATAGCTACAAGTAAAATCTGATAAGTGGAATGTGAGCTATCCCGCCCGTTGCGTCGTCGGACCGGCAACTGGAATCGGCAAAAAAAGTGTCTGCCATCATGCCTTTCGGCCGTCCATTTTGTGTTGTTTTTTATATTAGTTTTGTTGGAGTCTAGATATGATACGAATATACGACTGTATGTATTATTTCTCTGGTTTAAAATATGTTTATGGCAATAATAAAACCATAATTACTAGATTACTCTACCTAAAAACTTATGAGTTGCTTTTGCCTATGCCAAATGCTATTTGTACCAAATAATTATAAAAATATTTTTTTTTGTTTTTTTTTAAGCTGCCAAAATGACTCTGCCCTGCCTGATGGAAAGCATGAGCAGAATCCAAGAGTGGTGGTCACCATTCTCAATGCGAAAAAGAACAATGCAGCATGGTGACCCACACTATGGCGGCCTGGGGGGAAGGGGGATGGTGAGGGTGGGCCTCCGGTATCCTCACTCACTCGATGAAACACAGCGTAAGCGCTGTTTCACACCGGTTTTCTGTGAGGCCGTGGTATCACTCCGGTCGAGCCGGCCCATT
>PKRV01000476.1:211190-222051 GCA_003709505.1 Hyphantria cunea
TGGGATGTAGATTTGGTGATCATTGTTCCGATAGTTGTGTCTGTTCACGGATTGATAGCCAAGAGCCTGGACCAACACCTTAAGAGGCTCACGTTAGATGGCTGGATCAAAGGTCTCATGCAGAAGGCAGTCCTTCTTGACACGGCTCGTATTGTGAGGAGGTTCCTGTCTTTAGAGCCCTAACACCGGTTTCTTGGTCCCCGTACCCGAAGTCGATGGTCTAGTATTTTTTATATTTTTAAATGTATTTGTTTTTATATGTATATTTAGAAATGTAAATAATATGTAAATATGATTTTTAAAAAAGAATAATAATGGAAAACACCTAAAGTGTACATTGTACCTTTGGTACTCTCCAGCACCGGAGTTATACTAAAACATCTACACCACTTCCTACGACAGATTGAACTCCCCATTAAAACATACATTACTATTCAAAATGCCAGTATACAGAACACTTACCGCATTGTTTCAAAGTTTTTACAGGAAGACACAACATCACAGATCACTGATTTAATCTAAAGTCACTAAAAGGAACTCCACTTGGTCTAGGCCATTATTATCAATAAAAGCAAATATAACAATAATCACATAATATGCAATACAACTTACATAATGTAAATACATAACAAATAAAAAATACTATGTACTCCAGTAGATAACTGGAGTACACAGTAAAAAAATATTGTAATTAAAAACTATATCAAAATATATTAACATAATTTACATAGGCAAGTACATGTCAATGAACTGAAGCTTCCCCTTAGCTTATTTAAGTCTAAGACCAATAGACAGTATTCTTATAATAGGCAAATTTAACTACAAATTGGTTAGATTTCTAGCCTAAAAATTAAGCTATCGTCGAAGTAATGTTTTAAATACCTATTATTAATAATCAAGTAAACATAAAAGTTTAATTTCCGCAAAGGATTTCCGCAAAAAAACTTTTCTTTTTGCGGAAATCCTCTCGGATGCCATCTACTGGTGGTTCGGAAAAGTGGTAGTGGACTCGAACCGACTAAAAATCGCACACCTTCTCGGGTACAATAGGCCGGGTAACCAGGTGTATACTCTAAAGAAAATCCCTGGAACCCTATGTACCTCGGGCCACATACGGTTCGTAGATGACCCCCTCCTGTGTAGGAACCCTGCCGCTTTTTTTCTTTTTAGAAAAGGGGTGCGCTCACTTTATAGAGCTTTCGCTGCCACCGCGGCCTGCTTCTGCTAGGGTGACTGGTGGTCTCATCTGTCACCCTCAGGCTAGCGGTTATGGAGGACGGCGATCGTTTAGCGATCTCCGGTCTCCGGATCTCCCCTAGTCGCCCGATGCCTGGCTCGTGCCCGGGCCTGGCGGACTCTTAACCTAAAACACCTTTTTAAATATTGAATTGACTATTTCTTGTTATTAGTTGAACATTAAGTGCGTGTGGTGATGAATTAAGATATCGTGGAAACGGGCCGGCTCCACTAACGAGATACCATGGCCTCACAGAAAATCGGTGTGAAAAAGCGCCTACACTGTGATTCACCGAGTGAGTAAGGAGGCCCATACCCCAGCCCTCCCCCAAAGACCGGCAACGCACATGTGACGCCTTTCTGATGTTGCGGGTGTCCATCGGCGACGGTAATCGCTTACCATCAGGTGATACTCGTTTACCCCTAATACATAAAAAAAATATAAGCTGTCATCACCCTGGTATAGCGCGAGTGTGTCGTTAGAGCCCACTACCTACAGGAGCAATCTCTGTAGATTAACAACATAAGAGAAGGAAATCTTGAAACCACCCGATATCAACTCGAATGGCAAAATAGACCATTCCAACATCCACTTTTTAAAGAGAGGTCCTATCCAGCAACAGCCTATTATAGCCTATTTATTGGTTGAATATGCAGCAGTACCTTATTCAAAGATGATGCTGATCATAAATGTGCGTGACATTTGCTTTATTCAACTGTGTTACTATTATTCGTTCAAAATATATATAGTAATTTAAAACATACTGTGTTAATTTACAAATTCAGAATCGTATCTATAATGCCAGTGCCAGATGTGTATTTATATATATATATATGTACGCCTATATATAACACTCGTTGACTTTAACTACAAACGCCACAAAGAGCATGATTACTTTTGAATCTGCATTGTACGTTTCTTGTATCTGTTCAAACCTCTATCGCTTTATCATGTCATCAAATTCTCATTATTGTAGATCTTTTTCAGAATTGGGTAAAGATAGTATCTATTTCAAGGGTTTTCTATTGTAACATACGATATTCAGTACACCAGAGCTGAAATTGAGACTACAGAAAAAGCTGGCCGAGTAAAAGTTAGGCTACGCATAGAATAGGGTTCCATAGTCACATATAATGGCATGTGGATTTAGAAGATGGGATTGGCATTTTTGAAATAAAACGATTTAAACATTATTGCACAACGAAATCTATCGAGCGTCGTTATAATTTTTAGGCACCTAATTTTATTTATAGTCTTAATAGGATTCAAATTGAAATAAATTTGTGTGCCATAGATACAGCTGTAATGACAAAATTTTTAATAATAATTTACATGAAATTTTTCGAGTAAGCCCATTTTACAAGTTAAGCCTCTATAACTCCTGCATCAACAAAGTCATCTGGGCTATTATAGTTTTTCTTCAAAGTTTATCACATAGACTGTAACCATGTTTTTTAACCAGCCGTTTAGCTTTTAGACCTCACCTTATTTAAAAACAAAGTGTTCTAAAATTGAATATCTCGCTAGGGGATAACAAAATCAAAGAATCGTTTTAACAACATCTCAATATTTTTTAAAGACCAAATACCTATCGCCTATTGTATCATTTGTATCATTTGCATATTTATGACTCATCCTCCGTTTTAACTTTGTACTTTTGCATATATACAATAAAGATATATAAATAAATAAATAAAAAAATAATAGCCCATGCCGTGGAGTAGACGCGAGAAATAACAACATCCTGTTTTTACGTGTAGGAGATAGATTATTTAAAGATGTATTTAGTTATTTTACTACCCCAAAAATATATAATAATAAATAATATAAAAATATAAAATAAATATAATTTAAATTTATACACTTTGTTGATGTAGTAAATATACATAGTCATGTCAAGTGTCATCTTTCTTGCACTAACCGTTTTGAAGTTAAGCCAAGGACGGACATGAACCCTATAAATAACATTTGCAAAGATATATCTATTGCCCTATATACATACATGATGACCGACTGGTTTCGATGTAATTCCAGTAGAGCGTAAACTACAGTCTCTAAAGTATAGCCTGATATCTGTGACAGATGACAACGAAACCGATGCAGTAACTTTGAACTATATATCTCGCTTTGGTGACAAGCTGAACGGCACTGTGAGATTATTTTCATTCCTTACGTGCCAGTTTTACCACAAATTTTTATTCACTAACTTTTTAACAGTGATAAATTAAGAAATAAACATAAATACACGGCTATGTCCCAGAAAGGTAGGCAGAGACAATATAATTGTTCTCTTTTTCGTCGTCCTGACATACCTCCTTTGCTTCGTCCCCATTGTGGTGCTTTTCAAACGGTTCTTTTTAGTACATCACCAATTTGGTCGATAAATGTTGACCGTACACATTTGCTCTATAAAGTATTATAATTAAACATAAGCATTTAAAAATTAAAGAATATTTGCATAAAGTAGAAACACCTTTGAGTATTTATCATATATCATACACAAATAAATCAAGAAAAATGTATGACTTATGTATACCGAAATACAAAATCCTTCTTATAGGGAAAGGTGACAAAAAGCAAATGACCTACAACAACAATGACAATTTTTATAACAGAGAACACGATCAATCATCTTTATCGTGGATCTACGCAAACCAACAACCAATAAATAACTTGCTCCCTGCGGTATCATGCATTGATAGACTCGTGTTCTTGTAACGAGGGAATAACTGTTAGGTGTATTCGGTTGAAGCAATTTTTCGCTATCAATGTGAAACTTTTGAATAGGGTAATGTGATATCGTAAAAATAATAATACTTTTATAAACAACACTTCTTCTTTGAACACAGTTATCTTAATATCGGCTCCTATTACTAAGTATAATACAAAATAACTTATTGAAGTAAAAATATATCACTTTCAAGATAGTTTTACATAAGTATTTGTGAGTGATTAAGTTAAACTGTTTTACAAAAATCACTGTTCTCCTACGCAAGAATTAAATGTATTTAGTTTAGTTCAGTTTATTAATGGTTATGCTCGCTTTCTTAAAGTACAAATTATCATGACATTTGAAATTACAACTTTAATTACCTCTAGAGACTTTTCAATGGCGACGGTAACTTTGAGACGCTGGAAAATTGTCATGTACAATTGTGCTTAAATAAAATATTATCTTAATTCTCATTTATTTCACGTGACTGCTAACACGCAATATCACGGTACGATGTGCAAGCAATGACTGTTGCCATCGCTTCGAGTGATACGATTCTATGTGTTTATGAAAAATTAATATTAAATTTCAAATTTCACGTTTATGGTATTATTACAATAAGCTTGATCTGCGCTAGTGTGTATATAAAAAAATGGAGCTTAAAGTAAAAAGTCTTATCAAATACTATTTTTGAAATGATAATTCAAAAGCTTAAAAATATCACAGAGAAGTTTAGAACCTCTTTTGTTTTCACGTTGTAATTGGAAAAGAGCGATCTTAACATTTAAGTTACAACTTAATCTTATTCTAACAGAAACAATGTCTTGTTCATATTGGCCAAAATAAGAATTATTTTATAGCAACTAAATGTTTTTAACACAATTGTGTATGGCTTGCGCTATCACAATAGCGTCTTTAAATTACGGACGCCATTGCAAACTCTTAAGAGGCAATTTAAGTTTTAATTTTATCTTTGATGATAATATATTCTATTAAAATGTGAGGCTAACTATTTATAAACTAGTTTTAAACTTTAACACTCATTTTGGCGTTCTAAGATCTTGGTAAAATATTGATTGCGTTGTAATTACAGTGTCTTTTTTTGCTACTTCGCTGTTTCTTTCTGCGAGCAAGTTATGCTTGCCAAGAAGATGGCGTAACGAGACCGGGAGAGGTTTAAAACTCTCCCGGTCCGCCAGACCCGGGAACAGGCCAGGTACCACAGACGACTCGGGAGCCAAGGATTGTAAAACGATCTCCGTCCTCCATAGGCGCAAGCCTGGGGGTAACAAAATGTGGCTATTTGTCGCCCTAGTAGAAGACGGCTCGGGTGGGGGTGCAAGCGCTTCGAAGCACTCGCGCCCCACCTATTGGGGCAGCAACGGATACATCGGGGTTTCCACAAAGGAGGGGCCATCTAAAAACCCGAGGCCCGAGGTTCGTCGAGGTTCCAGGGTTTTACTTTCTAGGGCGTACCTGGTTCCCCGGCTCCTTGTACCCAAGATGGTGCACTGTTTGTTAGTCGGTTCGAGTCCAACATGCCACCAGGAGGGGTATACCGCACGGGAAAATAAAAGTGTCTTTCTTATCTAGACAGCGCAAAATATATTTCTGTCTTTTCAACGTATTTTTAATAGCGTTTTATTTGTATGCTATTAAAGAGAATTGAATGCCATACATATAACATTAGAAATGCTCTACTGAAATGTATTATAAGTATATATGTCCTATATATTACTTTAACTGAAGTATATGTTTGATATCTTAAATTTTCTTCACTATACGTATACGATAATTCTCGAATCGCTAACGATATAACCCGTTTAGCCTGTCGCTTTCACTCCTTGATCCTCGTCCCGGGTATTTGTGAGGGACTATTGACGATCGAGGCGACAGCCCTCATCCATTGCACTTGAGAAGCCCATTTCTGTAATATTGGTATTTCACTTGACGGATTTATTGTATTCGTAATTGTTAGTTTTAAACGAATATTTTACTTAAATGTATTTGCTTCTAGTTACAACTTTCTTAAACTGATACTTTAAAAACTAACGATAGCAACAGACCGAGCTCTGTGGTGTACCTTGAGTAAGATCTACGTCCAGCAGTGGACTGCAGCGACCTGGTGATGTTGGGAAATTCATAGAAAACAATAAAAGTTCTGATCTACTTTTACTGTAATCTTATTCATCTGCTTATAACAGCGATAGTCAAAGTAAACTAACAACGAAATGAACCATTACTGTGTAATAAAATTACTATTTTTCACACTACATACATTATGGTATTATTCCCAGAATAATACGACCTTAAAACCTTCAAGAATAGAGCGTACTCCTTCTTAAAAGACCGGCAACGGACTTGTGATGCGTCTGGTATTGCGCTTGTCCATGGGCGGCGTTAATAGCTCCATATAATATGAAATACCCCTCCTCACATAATAACTGAACACGGAAAGAATTTTTCTTATAGTTGTGGTTGATCGAGTTAGTGACATAATCCGATTTTTATCCGCAAAGAAATATAGGTACACCCCTGCGGCATAGCTAATAGGATAGTACGGAGAATCGTGCGAATTCAACCGTATACTTCGACAACGCTAGTAATAAATAATGCGTCATTTGAAACGAATCTTCACTTTTTTTTTACTTTTCACGTACTAAGAACTGGTTTTCAGGTTACAAAAATATATCTTCCGTTAAAAAAATACGTCTACAGTGTAAATGCTCAAAATCTTTACAAAAAATGTGACTTTAGAGGTTGAAATTTATCTACATATATAATAAAGAATCCAGTAAAGATTCATTTTTATTTCGATATCTTCTATATAATGATTTTATCAGGTAATTTAAACGTTTTCGCAAACAAAAACAAAACCTACATTCTGATTCTTTCTTTCAAATTTCTTTCTATAAATGTGGTCGTCAAACTAATTGAAAATATGGTAAATGTATCTTTAACGTGCAATTCTTATACTTTTACCGAGTTTTAGTTCTAAATTAACAATTTGTTAAAGAGTATATATAAGTAGTACCTCTTCTACTCTTCTTGTTTCTTTGTTTTTTGAACCCCTTCATATACTAATATTATAGAACTAAAGAGTTTATTTCTTAGGTTAAATGCCCTAATCTTAGGAAGTAGAGGATCGATTTGAAAAATATTTTACTTTAAGATAGCCTAGTTACCAAAAAAAGGGCATATGTAATCACGCTACAACCAAAAGGAGCGGAGTATCAATAAAATATGTTTCATAAACGGAGGAAAATGATTCCTTTTGAGAGCTTTCATTGCGTGCGCTGCGTAAATACTTAAAGTTTTACAAAAACAATGTAAGAAAATATTGCTTTATTTTAAAAGATGTAAAAAGAAGTCCGCTACACCATTTAAATCTGTCTTTTAAGGTTGGCTCACTATAACCTTTTTGTGGCACCCAAATTTTTTCACGTTTCATAACATCACGCTATGTGGCAATAGGAGATTCAAACGAGGTTGCGAGGGTCACCATTAGTGTTTATATAAATACACATCTAAGACATATGAGGAAATAAAAAAAAATAAGCATAAGCGAATATTAAAACTATTATTCATTTTCGTATTTTTTTTTTGCTTAAAGTAAGATTAGAATTTATTATATCTTTTATATGCATAAGTAAATTACATTAAACTTGGCATTAAGATTCGCAAACAGAAAATTAGACCGGTATTTTGTTTATTATATGGAACACGTGTTAATTATATGGAAAACTACCTCAGTGGCGCTGTGGTAGCGAATGCGACTGCTGTGCAAGAGGTCTCGGGTTCGATTCCTGAGTCGGACCCAATGTTTGTATGCTCTGCAAATATTTGTTTCGGAGTTTGGGTGTTTTCTATGTATGATATATATGTATTTACAAAAAAAAGTATATATGCATTGGTATCAGTTGTCTAGTACCCATAGTACAAGCTCTGCTTAGTTTGATGAACTAGATGGCGTTGTTTGTTAAAATGTCTGAACATATTTTTTTTTTATATACACTAGTATATAATACGACATACACGCTATAGTCACTTTATACCTAATGCTTTTTTCAACTTTACCTTATTATTACTTACGATACAACAACATACTTATCTTGCTAAAAGCAACAAACAATACGAAATATACCTGTAAATTGAATGTAAATTTCACCTAGAATAGATGAACCTACACTTTGCATAATCTTAGTATCCACTCAAATAACAGTTTATACCCACTGAGGGTAGAACTCATCAAATTTGAATGTCCTGTTCAATATTCCGCCATTCGCTTCTTGTGAAATCCAACCTAGCTCATTTTCGTTCAAGGTCAAATCGATATTAAAGTGAAACTTTTATTACATCGTCTCAAATTTTTTGGTCTGTGTATCGAATGTCAGGTGACGCGTGACGGTCGGCCAGTGCTCCACGCTAATTTGTTTGTTTTTGTCAGTGTTTAATGTAAATGTTGTTATTTATTTGCTTTATTAGATTTATTTTTTGCATGTGAAAAAAGTTACCTTTTACCGTGGTTTCATAAAACCACACAATCCTTTTTTTTAGTTACTTATCTATTTTTTTCTTTTGGAAAATGTGTGAATACGTCTACAAGTTAAACCCTAACTTCCATGCCAGGAATTAAAATTATAATCGGCAATATGTAGACGTCTTTTTATCTCTGTTCATCTCTCAGGAGAAAAAAAAACAAAAATATAAGTACATATACAAGTAGAACTGTAAGTAGTTATGAATGCTTTAGAAGATAATTTTATTAAAATGTCAAATTTATTTTTGTTCCTCCGACCTTTAATGTTTCATAAATTAATTTTAACGCCATCGTAAGCATCAAAAAGATAACCGGTGCTGAGAAACAGTGAGATAAATGGCATAATGGAGTTCCCGGTGGAAATTACTGACTTTTCTACTGTAGAAAAAATTGTTTATAGAATACATGCGCAAATCTTGCCGGGGGCAATGTAAAACAATTCATTTTGGTACCAACCATCCATTCCATTTCATTGTTATAACGTTTAACATGCAAAATAATATTTGTAAATTGTTTTAACAATTTGTTTTCTGTGATTTAAATGAAAGGTCATAACCACAATCTCCATAATTTTCGTATTTCAAATTTTCGATAAGTTCATAACAAAGGATTGTTATTGTATTTGTTATTGGTTACTTAAATTGTTAAGAAAAAATATAATATCTTTGCTGTTTTGCGATTAAAATGTGTATTTTGCAGATAATAACTTAAATGTCAATGTAAAGAAATCAATTTATTACATATAACTTAATATTGCTTATAATGAACTCCAAAACTATCTAATAGTACCACTATTCTCTCACAGAAGACCAACTTAAATGATAGCATTCGTGCTGTCGTATTTCTGGAGGCCCAATGTTGCAGGTACATCTCAGTAGGCCACCATAGTGTAGGTCACGATGCTGCACTATTGCATTGTCTGCATTCGCAATGAGTATGGTGACCACTACTCTTGAATTCTGCTCATGGATTCCATCAGGAAGAGTAGTGTCACTTTGGTAGGCCCATGTGTAAAAAAGACGATTTTTTAAAATGGATTTTTTTCTGACGTGCCTTATTAGGCACTTGATATTAACTATCTTAGATTTAAGATAGTTAATATCAAGCATAGACAAATAGAAGCCGAGCATGATTGAATAGAGACTCAAACGAAGTCGCTTGGGCCAGCTGGTAAATATTAAAGAAATAAAATGAGTCACGTTCAGTTTATCCTCAGTGGAGTCGTCATGTATCACATCGTATAGCACCGTTTTTATATTGCTTTTCTTTCATTTTCAAATACGAACCTGAAAACTTAATTAGACAATTTATATTTAAGAGGAAATCGTTGGGTTCAGGTAATGATTCTTTCTTTTTATATTAGCTCTTCTGCTATTTGAGATCTTTTCCTTAAATTTTAATTATCTTATATTACATACATAAACCAATAATTGAATGAAACATTGTTAAGTCGTGAGTACTTACGTAAGTGAATATGGTTATAAGAATTAAAACCGTTATCAGAAGATAAACAGACTAGCTGTCTAGATATAAACACAACGAAGTATCTCAATAATCTTAACTGCGTTACCAAAACAATTTGATTTGTTGGATTCAAAAGATTTAGAAAAATGAATCTTACTCAGTCACCGAAATGGATTTACTACCTGCAATTCTGAATAAAACTGAGTGATATCATGATAAATTTTTCAATGTTGCTTCTTTTTTTTATTCCAAAGTCGATGTACTATCACATAGGAGGATCACTATCGTATAGTTTGAACGCTCACATAACACGAACTTAACAACACTTGGCCTTTTCTTTTTTAGGATAGTATAGAAAAATAGATCCCAAAAATGCAGTCGCAATTTCACATGAGAGTTGTATGATTTAGGATAAACTGAGAAAAGAAAATTAAATCTTCATATTTGTGCCTCTTTTATGGTATGCACTGTGATCCTGGATAATAATTTTAACAAAATTAGCAAAAGTAACTTTAAATTTGAAGAGAAAAAGAGCGCAGAGTAATATAATACAAAAAAAATATGGCTCACTAAAAGTTAAAAATATTAGAAAATAAAACATTCATGGTTAACGTTCCCGCTGAAAATTTCAACAAATCCATTGTTAAAATGACATATTATTCTAGTAACTTTAGTCATAACTTCTATTCAGGCCAACATTTTACGGTTCGAAAATAACTGTAAATAAATCATTTCAAAAAGCTACCAGCAGTAGTTTGGATCTGTGATTTTTATCAATTTGAAAACTTTTGTTTTTAAATTGTTTTTGGCAGGAATGTCAGTGTAAAAGTATATTTCAATGTTTGACGCACAAAATCTTTGACAGATTATTCGATATAAAAGAAAATGAAACTATTTCAAACCAAAA